>JAHDVE020010596.1:0-78457 GCA_022606495.2 Halesus radiatus | reverse complement strand
TCACTTTTATTTATACTTTAGCGAACCGGGTTTCGCTACTACCGTAGCTTCTTCAGGGCAGTATACAACTAAACTATGAAATAAGATGCACATGTGTTATAGATTGATACAAACAGGCTAGTGAAGGGCCAAGGGTGGGAGATCAGCAGGTACCTGCTGACCGGGAAGGGTATGTACTTTGTTTATTGGGAATAATTTAAGGATTGGACTTTTATTTAAATTTATTTGATTATTTATGAGTCTACTATTAGTGTTTTTGGCTTTCCTTATTTCTAATGCTTCTAAGTTATCTAGTCGAATGCCAATTACATTTTTATGCAGTAAACTAGTGCCTGTATTTTTATCGAATGTGTGGTCTGTTTCTAAGAGATGGTTAGCAAATTCGGAGAATCCATGATTATTTAGATATCTTAAGTGTTCTTTTACACATTACGCGACATTTTGCCTACATAGTTTTTTTAATTTCAATTCTAATATAATGGAATTCCACCACGAGTTAACAGTTCAAAAAGTAGACTCGTATTATATAGTCTATTTGCTGCACTTTTCATAGTGGTAGATACTTTCAGTATCACCTTTGAAGTGTTGATTGAAATGGCTTTAGCCATATTTAGTGACCAGATATGTATAGTCAGGTACTTCCCTCCGTTCCTTTCTCCCATCTCCTACCACTTCCCTCTAAATTCAGCCTCACAACATACCCCGTTCAGGAATGCCATAGCCTCATTGGCTCCGGACGGTTGGGACCAGTTGGGACCAGTTGGGACTCTTGTGCGGTATTCACAATAAAAAAAAATGTCTGTGTTTTTAAACAATTAGGTAGTATAATTTTCAGATTTCAAATCCCTCCTTTTGGGATTCCTTTTTTCACCTGACGAAACGCTCATTAGATGAAAAATATTTGAACTTTGTTGAGCTTAACGAAAAGATAAATGAAAAATTACAACATAGCCATAATTTTCTTTACCTTTTATGAGTCGGGTCGGGGATTCCCCGCTTTAACAAGGCGCCTAAAGCGTTATCATTTTGCACTATTTTAAATATTTCAGTTCATTGCAGGCCTATTCCTCTTTACCCGACCTTTGTAGAATATAGCAAATATACTGAAATGTCCCTCACCACATGAAAGAATAAGTTAAAACTAAACAATAAAGCTCTATAATGAAAAATATAATGACATATATATTCATGGAGAACATGGATCAACAAACGTCGATTCTGAATACATACATTTTTTGTGTATAATTATATGTAGAATATATAAATCGTTATTCAAATGTGAATAAAACGCTGTCTTATCAAACGGCCCTATTTGGTTGGTATCATTGGATCGAAGTCATCCGGAGGTTCGCGTGTAAAATCTTTCTGTGTAAATTCATTCGTCATGAACGTCATGAACCCTTCCGCCACTTAGCGCTCGGATTCCGGCCGTTTTGATTGGTTTAAAAAAATCTTACTTTGATAATTAATTTAACTAGAAACGAACATTAAAAAAAAATACACTTTTTTAAGTTAGAAGGATGTAAAAAAAATTTGAACGGGAGTTGCTTACTAAGCACAAATCAGTTTTCTGAATAGTAAAAACTCTCAAATATTCACAGGTTTATGAGTTTGAACTTTATTGGTAAGCGTTGTTTTCATCTCACAAAATTATTTCTAATCGATGAAGCTTCATTAAGTATTATTTTTGTTATAATGAAAAATAACTAAAAAGTACGATAACTATCCCAGCGTACTTACTCATCGGGCGATCGAGAACTGCAATATAATTATACGCCTCGAACGTGCATTAATTGTTTTTGTGTTTAATTCGTAGAACTCCATTTAATAAAAAAAAAAAATAATAATCTAAATCAAATTTAATAATGTTATTAAGTTGTGCAAGTATTTTTAAGGCCATTTTCAAATTGTGGTTAATCCACATTGTGAGGACTTATTTGTATGATTTTACTCCTTTTCAATTTGGACGGAGTTAAAACAAAAAAATGAATAAGAATGTACATGTTAGTTTTACAAAAATGAAAATAGTAATGAAAAAATGCATTCGAAATCAAAATTAAAATTAATGGGAAACATTTTGTTTATACCACTATTTAATATGTAAATATCAACATGTTTCGGAAGCAAAAGCTTCTCTTACGAGGATATACAGTATACTTAGAAATAATGACAAGAAGTTTTTTTTATATGAATACTGCACAAGAGTCCCAACTGCTCCCAACCGTCTGGATCCAGTGAGACTATGGCATTCCCAATTGGGGAATGTTGTGAGGCTGAAGGTATTGGGGAGGGGAAGGAGAAGGGGAAGAGGGAGGTGGGAAAATAATAACGTAAATATTGATAAATTACACACATAAATGTAAATTAACAATGATAGTAGGTTAGCAATTAATTAAAAATAATTATTCATTTAATAATAAATTTATATTAGAAATTTGCAAATCATATAGTTTTTAAAAATTGACTTTTTTTATTAAAAAAAGTAGTTTTACTCAAAGTGAATTTACGTTTATTGAAGAAGTGATTGTATCAAAGTCAATATTATTTTAAAAGCAAGATTTTTTATCTTCAGTATTTCGGTACATGGAGAACACAGCATGCAGTCCAGTAAATGTAAGCATTTTTCATTTTTTGCTGGAGGTTTACGAGTTCGTCCCTGTCCCCGCTTAACCCGACGCTCATATGTGATGTTAGCGCCGATAAACAAGGCATTTTATTGAAAATGTACACTACCGATAAACGTATAAAATGGCTGTTTGGTCGCCGCTGAACCACAATGGTTGACGTTTTTAGCTTTATACTGATACGGGACGCGGGACTCTCCCATAGCCCGTCCACCAACATGGTATCGAGGCGGTGCAGGCCCTGTTCTCTATTGCCTCGCAGAACGTTACGCTGTCCATTTTATTTGTTTGACGAAAAGTCAGTCGGAATAACGGTGCGCGATGTAAGATACTACAATTTATTCATTTTTAAAAGGGTTCGCTATATGGAAAGATCATTTATTCAGTTTACACAGCAGTCTACAATAACATTCTAATCCCAACCTTGATATATGGCAATGAGGTTTGGATCTGGCAGATGAAGGGTGAAAGTATACTGAATGCTGCAGGAATGAGATCGCAAAGCGTATATATTATTTATGATTGTTTATTTGATTTATTTATTAATAGACCGGTCAGTGGCTGAATTGGCATCGCGTCTGGTTTCCGCCCAGGCGTCGTGTGTTCAATTCCTCGGCTGGCCAAGTCCTCCATAATGACCGAAGCAACATCTTCCTCTTACTGTGATGGTAGTAGAAGATTTTTTAATTTTGTCATGTGATGATTAACGTGAGAATGTTTGTCTTTCTTTTAAAAAAAACCTTATTTACTTTTTATACGTCCATGGGGATATTACAATATTTGAAGTGTTTCCATTTTTAAAATAAGTGTAAGTAATAAAAATAAAGAAATATTTGTTGTTGTATACAGTACCAATTTTATTTTATTAATTTATTTAAAAAAAATGACAATATTATAATATTAATATAACAATGCACGATTTTTTAACTTGTTGTTGTTATACTCTCCATAAGTTGAGCTCCAGTAGCTTGTGGTTGTGGGAGGAGTATTTAAATACGTAATAAACAAGAAAAAAAACAATGGATTAGTAGGTGACATGTAAACAATATAAAAATCTTATTAAATAACTACCAACGTAATTATAAAAAAAATACCTAAGTAGTAAAAATTTATATCCTAGATGGTATAAATTAAGGTATTATATATCATTATCCAAGTTCAGGGATATAATTTGTTTTTTTAATTGTTAATGATTCAAAGTTTCGGTTACATTAATTTTGTTTTTGGATAATAATATGGTATATTGTACCATCTTATACCTAAATACAAATAGTGATGCTGAGCCGTGGTGGTTCTTAGCATTAGAATTAGTTACAATGGTTTACAAATTGCATAAAAAACAGACTTAAGAAACAGTATATTGACATTAAAAAAATGGTACAGTGAGTTTTAAACATTGGATTTATCGTTACCACTTGTATATTAGTTTCCTAAACTATGTTGGCGAGGAATTGGCGAGTTTGTTTCATAATTTATTTTCATTATGCCTGGTGTGTCGTACCCCTGTGCGGACAAGTCTTAAGAGTCCGCAACAGTCGATCTCCGAATTTATAATTATTAAAAATAAACATAGGTCGCTTATCCTTCTTCTGTCTTCAAGTGTATTCTAATCATGTATAATTATTTAATAATATAAGTAAAATAGGTTTGTAAAAAAGTCTGAAACATATCGATTAGTACGTCCGTAAATAAATAGAAAAATTGAAGGAGTTTCGTAGCAAAACATATTCTCGGTATTTTTTATTAATGATTTTATTTAAAGTAAAATTGAATTTCCGTTTACTGGCCAAGCTAGATAACGTATTGATTTATTGTGTCATTAGATGATAGGAAATATTTGTGTTTTATAACAATCGTTCGTTTGAAAATATAAAAAAAATATTCGCAACGACTAGCAGAAGAACTATAAACATAACATATAAAACAAATTGATAATTTTTGAAAAATTTAATTTACTATGCTAAATAAAATATTAATTTAATCATTGAAGAATGAGGTTTTTAAATCTCAATAAAAATCATTAATAATTAAAATATTAATCTTTCAAAATCAATTTATGTTTTTTTGTGGAAAAGAGACGACACGTCTAGAATTCGATTAAAAATGACTGTTTTTCAGATGTGTCTGGTTACATCGCCTTAAGAAAGAAACGCTTAGATGATTTGGATTTTGCATGTGTGGTGCGGATGCATGACAGGAGTGCCAGGAGTGCCAGGAGAATATATGGTGCGAAAGTAAATGTTTTTTTTTTTAAATATGAATACTGCATAAGAGTTCCAACTGCTCCAAACTGCCTGGAGCCAGTGAGACTATGGGATCCCCAATTCGGGAATGTTGTGAGGCTGAAGGTATTGGGAGAGGAAGGAGAAGAGGAAGAGGAAGGCGGGTAAATACCTGGCTATTCAGATCTGGTCACCAAAAATGGCTAAAAGCCATTTAAAGCAACGTTTCAATTCTGAATGGTGGTCTTTCACCAAGGCGATACTGAGAGAATCTTCCACTCTGGAACGTGGGCAAATATACTGTATATTATTTTTAAATGATTTAATTGTAAACAGCACAAATTAAATAAATGAAATTTTCTTGAGCACGCCGTAATTTGAACCCGCGACCTTCAGATTCGTAGTCGAGAGCCTTACCCCTCGACCATGGAGGCCGCCAAAAAGAAGAAGTTGGGGTGCAATACTTGAATCGGGTAATGTCAAGAGCAAGCATAATATTCTAACTTTCTTAACTTCCATTTATTATTCCGCGGTGCTAAAACGCCGGAGAAATATGTGTGTTTGTATATCAAATATGTGTTTCTAATAAACATATTCAAAATGGAAGACACTAACGAACTAAAGTAAATCTAATAATCAACGCTGGGAAATAGAGTAGTGCTCCCTAGGAGCGATTCGGAGCCAGGAACGAATTATAGTATACTAGCTTATAGTACAAGGGTTCATTAGGTTGATAATTTCCTTTCGGCAAGAGTTACCTGACTATTTTATTATTCATTCTATGGTCTAGAATTTCTAGGAAAATAAAATTATGAGTAGAATTTGCTAAATAAATTATAGTCCGTAGGGTTTTCGAGTCCGAATTCCTTTTAACCATTTAATTGGAATTCACATCTGTTTGAACATTAAGGTAAATTATTTGTTCATAAAATACTTACGCTGTTTTCTCTAAAAGCTAAAAAAAATTAAGCTAATATTTTTTTTATTTATTAAATTATCTACGGGTCTCTACGCTGAAGACAGTTATAAGGTTTTACTTAATCTGCGATTCAATTTAAGATCTATGTATATATATAAAGACGGATCATGTTTGTTTGTTTGGTTTGTATAAAAATCTAAAATTTTATTCCAAGCATAAATTGTGCACACTTAACGTACAAAATAAGAGAAAAACTACTTGGTGGGGAAAGCTGTGGGGGTAGGGGTAGGGGTAACGGTAGGAGTAGGGGTAGGGGTAGAGGTAGGGGAAGGGGTAGGGTTGGGGAAGGGGTAGGGGTAGGGGTAGAGGTAGGGGTAGGGGTAGGGGTAGGGTAGGGGTAGGGTAGGGGCAGGGGTAGGGGTAGGGGTAGGGGTAGGGGTAGTGGCGGGTAGGGGTAGGGATAGGGGTAATACATCGAGATCTCGAAACTCTCCTCCAAACCAGTCATAATCCTAACCATAACCATACCTCAGCTGGTTAGTATAAAAAAGGAAAACATAAAAATCAACTCTCCCGAACATAAATACATTTTCTATTGATTTCTATTTCATTTTCGCTAAATTCCTTAGAATGAATTTCTTAGCAGATTGAATGAGATGGAATTATGCTATTTTGTGAGACTGAAGGGACAATATAAGAGAAGGAGTCGGGGGAGTGATTGGGAAGTACCTGGCTATCCGGTTCTGGTTACTAATGCCATTTAAAACAACGTTTTTGCTCGGAATGGTGGTCTTGTTCGTTAATTTTTGGCTGTTTTAATACTAAAAGCGCACGAGAATCAATATAAATAAGTAGTCATTGTTACAGAATTATTATCTTTAGAAGGAAAGCAAATGATTCAAGGTAACTTATTTTTAACATTACAAAAAGTTAACAAGAAACAAAAATAAAAACAGAGCTAAAGTTTTTGTACGTAGTTATTGAAATATTATTAAAACGTTTTCATCAACACGAATTTCAACATTTATACATTATTCATAAATAAGTTCTTAACGGATCTGATATTGAGGTCTGTTGAAAATAAATAGAAATCTTATTCCACGAAATTTCCGCAGGAAGTAAAAGTCTCGCTGTCAATCATAAAGATGGAGAAAATTCCTATGGGATATTCCGTGAGTTGATTCGGTCCTTGCCTCTAATAATATAATATTATAGAGTAAACCCAAATGTTATGCCCCAGGAAATAAGTTCTTTTGACGATCTCTTCTCCCTGTGATTTGAGCTCAGAGAATATACATTTTCAAGGCAAATGGAAAATGAAAATAGTTCACTATTTATGATGTCCATGTAACAGTTTTTTCTTTAGAAAGAGCTTACTATTTTGACGTGTCGTTGAAATACTTATCTTATTACTGGAATTCACTTTCATAAAAGAATTATTTAGAAATCTTTTGAAAAAAATTGTTTCCATTTTTTTGGTGTTTATCTTATATTTTGATTGATTCGTTGAAATTGAACGGTGCGGCAATACAGGCACTCAGAGATAGCGAAAGGAAGCGGATAGACGCCCTCGAAATGTGGTGCTAGAAGAAAATCCTTGAGATTCCATGGATAGCCAGGCGCACAGATATATCAATTCTGGAAGAGCTTGGCATCCACAATAGGCTATCAACTCTCTGTCTGCAGTGTATCTTCAGATTCTTTAGACATGTTGCTAGCTATACCGAGAATTCCAACGTCGAGAAGTTCATGGTCACTGGAAAAGTGGAAGGCAGGAGAAGCAGAGGACGGTCACCGGTGCGTTAGAGTGACTAAATTTCGTAGGTGTCCGGGACGTCGGTGTTCGCAGCTCTACACGCAGCTCAGAATCATTAGGAGTGGAGTGGGGGTCACCATCCTCAGCAATGAGAAAGCGACTCAGGAAGAAGTGAATATTTCGTTGACTAGTAGCGTTGAATTAACCCCTAGAAACTTAATTTTAAACTTAAACTTAATTTTATAAAATCACGATCTGACACTTTCTTATGGTTTTTGTTGAAAAGAATGACGTTTTTACGGTTTTTTTTAGTTCTTGTCGATGCGTAAATTTATTTTTATGCGTGATAGTGTTTGGTAAGAAAAATTTCGCAATGAAAGTCAATTATCACTGAAACCGATTATGTTTATAAAAAATATTAATTTCTTTTGCGCGACATTTTGAATTATTATGAGCTACGGTTTTTTCCCAAAATATTTCGAAAAGCAATGTAAATACGTTAAATACTCCTCATGCACCCTTAAAATAGAAAAGAGCTACCTGCAAATCCTGGAAAGATAAATATCTTGGGCTATGCATTGACAAACATTTAGCATTTAAACAATATTTAGAAGGAATTAAAGAAATCACCCCCTTTACTGGCCTTACTGGTATATTATCATATCTGCTACCAAATAATTTAAATAAATGATTATGTTATTGCCTAGTTCAAGGCCATCTAAAGTATTTAAATGTAATCTGGGGAAACGCATATGAAACATATAAGTGGATTACAGGTTACATAAAACAGGGTATTCATAAAACTATTTAACTTTATTATCAGAACATCCTCTAAAAAAATATAAGTGGAAACAAAATTGTTAACACTAAGAAAATTATACGTGTATAATATACGTGTCCTAATATGTAAATAAATAATAAACTCATGCATACGAAGACAAAATTAATTTAAACGACACAAATACACACACACTTTGCACGACACCATGATAAAATACATAACTGTAAATTTTGAGTTTTTAATAGCAAGCTCCCGTTAGACAAAGTACAAAAAAGTAAAGTAAACTAAAGTTTTTTTAAAAATTATAATGTCACATCACCAAGTTACCGCTTCATATGAAAATATACAAATAAGTAGTTTATCAGGACTTTTTGCATTGCATTTTTTTTTGTTCACAATAAAAATCGACCAACTGTAAAAAACTAACAGCCTCCATTAACATCGTATAACTTTTACCAAAGGATATTGACCCTATCCACTACTCTAAGGTAAAAAAGCCACGTTATTAATCTAAGAATGATGTCCGAAGCAGTTTTCAAATCGCAAGACGTCTACTGCATTTCTGTAAACATTTAAAAGCTCCTGCCGTCAGTGAACTTCTATAAATATTCAATGGCGTTCGTTTCCAACGGGTATTCATGGCATCGAATGCAGACATTGAGAAGGCTTTTAAAAATATAAGGAAAGAGTGCACTTCAGAAGCTCTCCGTGGATTCGGTACAGTATAGAGGTATGGTTCATCAAACACTTTGCGAGGGCACTCGATAAAACCACCCACTACAAAATAGCCGCTACAAAATAAAACTCCGATAAAATGGATGGGATACCAAAAACCAAGCAAAAAGCCCCCAATGAAATATTTTTTTTTTCAGGACTCGGGTGTTTGGAAAAATATCTGTAGTTGATAAAAAAAGGTCCACCAACGTTAAAGCCTGTTATGAAGCATTTTATAACATGAAAAAGATTCACATCTAGCCCCGTTATTATTTACCGTCAAGTACTCAATTTTTAATATTCGTCTCCGCCGATGGCAACACGAAGGGGTGTCATTGGCGAGCGGTATTATGGGAGGGGGTTGAAACGGAGGAAAGCTCGAGGGCACGGACCCTGACTTCGAGGAATTAGGAATTTGGGAACGAGATCGAGCGTTTATTTTGGTCACCATTCCTATATCATAATAAAATCATTATTTTAATTGATAATGAAAGTATATCTTTCATTATAATAAAAGTGGCATTTATTTGAATCTTAACTCGTTCTCGACTGGTTTTCTTCTTCTGTTTGCCTGCTATACGGGGACTCTGTATTAACACTTTGAGATAGGCAAGTGGCCGGGTAACATTTATTTCGATCTTATTATGAGTTTTGGTCTTTTACAGTCAGTTTTGGATGTTATTTCAAATCAGAAAAACTAAAATAATACATGCATCCGCAAAGAGGTTTACGGCTTTTTTCCCTGAGCGTAGAATCATGACTATTCAATATATGCCTTGTCGCAAGGCATGTTTTATAGCAAAATACAATTATTTTGTTGAATTTCTTATTCCCGCATTTTACCTATATATATTTATATATTCTGGAAGCGGTGGTTTCTCAAATTGACTATAAACGAACTGCCAACACGAATTATCCCCTAAGATTGAGCTAGTGGAGGGTATTGCATCTATAGTTTGATCTATTAGTAATCTTCAATAATATTTCAATGTTAATATGTAAATTTAATTAGGAACCGTATCGTAAGGTTCCGTTACGTAACAAGCCTTGAAAAAGAAGATTCGTGAATTTGTTCTCCAAAACCATTAAAAAAAAATTAAAACCTTGCATGTATCTTATTTTTTGTATTATCTACGGTTGCTTTCCGTAAAATAAGGTCTCCAAGGTGCTGCGGTGACGAGGAACGATTTTAACAATGGAGTATAGCCTGGTTCCCCCACCCAAATCCCCACTGCGCTGCACTCTCTGCGACGCTTAGCCTCGGCGTTGCAGCCGTTCCCTATGGAACTTCCACTCGCCGCACCCGTCAGGTGAGAATTATGCTCTGTAATTCGTTTTTTGTGTAGAAAGAACAAAACCCCGGTAGAAATTCATTCTCATCAATGTGAAATATATGAAGAACAGTGTGTGAGCGTTAAAAACGTACGATTTGGGTCTTTGGAGTTTTGAAATAGGTAGATACAAAATGTATTTGAAAAAAAAGTACTTATTAATCGAGCACAATTCGTAATGGAAGATTACAAAAGAAAGAACACTTATCAACACACCTGTTAAAAATATATTTTTAAAACAATTTTTCTCCCCACCTAGACTACTGTCCTAGTGTCCTAGTAAGTAATGTAGTTAGCTTAGAAAAACTTCAAAGAATCCAGAATAGAGCCATGAGAAAAGATTTAAATTGTCAAATACTCAAGGAATTAGATATAATGAATATTAAACAAAAACAAAAAAATCTATAACGTTTTCAGTTTTGTTTATAAAAATTTTAACAATTTGCTACCACCTTTTTGATTTTCATGAATAGTTTTTTGGGATATTATGCCGTGTTGCGCTTCCTCCTCCTGCAGCCAACGTTTTGGAGAGCGTTATAGTGTCCATCATCAGGGCAGATGTGTAGATTGTGGTGTAGTGTGTATTTATGTATGCAAAAATGATACCGTGTTGCGCGCGTTAACCCTCTTTGGGCCGGTATCTCAAAATAATAATAATTATTATTATTATTATCAGTATACTTAATGTGGTTATCGGAGTCGAATTTTTATGTATCCTTTAAGTAACAGATTTTTTATATGTATACCGCACAAGAGTCCGAACTGCTCCCAAACATCTGGAGCCAGTAAAACTCTGGCATCCCCAATTGGGGAATTATGTGAGGCTGAAGATACTGGGCTGAGGAAGGAGAAAGGTGAGGAACCTGGCTGAGACTGAAGGTATTGGGGAGGGGAAGGAAAAGGGGAAGAGGAAGAGGAAGGTGGGGAAATACCTGGCTATTCAGATCTGGTCACGAAACACGGCTAAAAGCCATTTCAAGCAACGTTTCAATTCTGAATGGTGGTCTTCCACCAGGGCGATACTGAGAGTATCTTCCACTCTGGAACGTGCGCAAATATACTATATATTATTTTAAAATTAATTAATTGTCAAACAACACAAATTAATGAAATAAAATTTACTTGCGCAAGCCGGGATTTGGATATGAAGTCGAGAGCCTTACCCCTCGACCACGATACCAAGAACTATTAAGCCTATCCCCGTCGTCCCTGTTAATATTAATGGGTGTACTACCATCTTACTTTAGAGACAAACTATATTACAATAAGGGCTTCCACACACACGATACAAAACAGAATAGACTAATAAAATGAAACAATTCCCAAACACAAAAATGTTTACTGTATAACGTCATTAAAATGGATAGCTTAATTACCCAGTCAAATAAAAATCTACATAGATTGAGCATATTTAGAGTGAGATGTAAAATTGTGTGTGTAAGTATATATTGGAAGTGGAACTATTTTAAGTTTAATAAATATGTGATAAAAATAAATAACGAAACCATAATATAATTATGTATTTTTCAAATGTTCAATCAATAATTTAAAAATTAGTTCTAACATAGCCAAAGGCTATATAAAATGATATAAAAGTGTAAATTTGTTCTGAACCCCTTCAATTCAATATAATAATCTCAACCGGTTTCGGAAGTATCCTCCCTCGTCAGGAGTATATTAAAACTAAACAACGATGTAAAATAATGATAGATGTACATGAGTAGGTATTGGAGTGGTAGCCGACCAAAGAGGGAGGGGTAAGTAGGGGTTTTTTTGGAAGAACAAAGCGATTAACTGGAAAAATATCTAAAAGTGGAATATGTGATAAATTTATTGGTTATTCAATATACTAGAATTATTATTTAGGGATTTTATAATTTCTAGTGCTTCTAAATAATCAATTTTTTTGTACATTATATTATACTCGTATATATAATGTTTATTATTAATCTAATGTTCGTAATATTTCTATAAACCATATATTTAATTATTAAATAAATCATTATAATTGTTGGAGATAATATTTTGTGGTAAATAATTAATTTATAGAAGAATATCCACAGTGTGTATATGAGGGTAGATAAATGAGTTCGTGAGTACGTGTTTATATTGAATCAGCGATACATTACATACATCTATAGTATACGTATGTAGTGTGACTCATTTTAAAAGATATAGCTTCAACTGCCAAATAAACAATTTGTGTCTTTTTGAATAAACAACTCTCTCGAAATCAACGAGGGTATAATGAATAGTGATTGTTTATCCAAATACACTAATAAATTTTAAATGTTGCCTATAAATTGTGTTTCACTGTGAATTCAGGAACTGTAATTGCGCTAATGTATTTA
The DNA here is from genome assembly GCA_022606495.2 of Halesus radiatus. NCBI lineage: Eukaryota > Metazoa > Arthropoda > Insecta > Trichoptera > Limnephilidae > Halesus > Halesus radiatus. Next base: position 65,759 of record JAHDVE020010596.1, on the reverse strand, counting down.
TTTTGTCATGTCGATCGATACCTTCAACAAATGGCTTTGCTTTAATTGTTGGCCATTATCGAATCGATACAACGTAGGAATACTTTAAACCTAGTATAATAAAGAAAACGCGACCACAAATTTAACTATTACTCTAACAACCAGTTTTTCTCAAACTGTGCTAAAATGTTATTATAATGATTTATTTTTTATATGAGTATCTCACAAGAGTCTCAACTGCTCCCAATCGTCTGAAGCCAATGAGATTAAGATTATCCCCAATTGGGGCATGTTGGGGTGGTGAGGGGTAGGGAGGAGATGGCAAAAATGTAGGTGGGGAAGTACTGGTATATTCATATCTGGTCACCAAACACGCCAAAAGCTATTTGAAGCAACGTTTCGATCAATTATTAAAAATAACTCTGAATGAAAAATTGAAATAGATGAAGACACGGAAAATAAAGATATACGGTCTCGACTGAGACACGAACTAAGATCCTCTAGTCCATCCAGGATTTGCGTATTTACTAATTGAGCTATCGAGACCACATTGAGAAATATTAATATTATTTTTTCAATTATTTCCCATATATTGGCTGCCATCTTTGTATGAGAACACAAAGTTTTGACCGAACATGATTGGGCCCATAGATGGAGTCTTGAATATACCCATTCAATTTTTAATTTTTCGGGATTTCTTGTTGACTAATTCAACAGTCAACATCACGATTAGAATTAACTTATTGAAGATTTACACTTGTTATATTAATTATTGAAAATAAAATCACGAACTCAATGAAGATATGAAATAAAAAAATGAAAAGATACGGTCTCAAGACCGGATTGACGTATTTTTAGTAATTTATATTACAATTTTATAATCTAATCCTTATGCATGACTTTTTCTATCTTCTATTATATTTTTTCCAATTTTCAGCATGTTTATATACTAAATCCATGTGTTTACACTAGACTTCATACAAAGTAACTATACTCCATTGGTCACTATGAAACAGGCAGCCGCCTAGTATGGTGATTTAATGTATCTACTCTATGTAAATGTCTCAATTAAATATCATATATTTTATAAATAAACATAAATAAATGAGGTGAAAAGCTTCAATAAATTAATTACGAGTATAATCGTTATAAAATAGTAATATAATAATAATAATTGGATTACTTCTATAACGCCGTTTTCGTGGGAAAATCACCTCAAGGGCTAAATATGAATGCATAAATTTGTTTCAAACCACTTCAATTTAATGTAATAATCTCGAGGGGTTTTGGAAGTACCCTTCCCTTGTCAGGAATATATTAAAACTAAACTGCGATATAAAATAATGATGGATACAGAAGAATTTTTAGGTGTTGGAGTGGGAGCCGACCAAAGGGAAGGGGTAATTAGGGGTTTTTTTGGAAGAACAAAGCGATTCACTGGAAAAATATCTAAAAGATTAATATACGATAAATTTAGTTGGTTATTCAAAAAACTAGAATTACTATTTAGGAATTTTTTTAATTTTCTGTTCATATATTCGATAATTATTTACCTTTATTATTACGGTGAAGAATTTGAACTTCTGAATCTTCTTTTAAAATGTTATCGGTTGAAATGATTGGCAAACTCTGAAAAATTATTATTTTTTAAACATCTTAAGTGTTCTGTGATTCTGATATGTACATTACGGGTGTCTTTCCTATGTAGAACGAAGGACAGTCATTGCAACATAGTTTGTAAATGCCCGAGTGGCTTATATTATGATCCTTTTACTTATGTTAATATAGCTTTACATTGACAATTTTTTTTTCCATTATAGGGGTTATAGGTCTATACTATTCTGAAGAATACATTTCTTTGCTTTGATGCATCATATTGGCGCCAGTGGCTGGTTACAGCGTCAGCATTTCTGTTGAGTAACGACATAACAACACGATTAACGCAGTGCATTTAATGACTGAATTACAAGAGTTAATGTAACGTCTTTTAGTGAACGCAAATATTGTTGCTCCACTAGCACAGCTGATAAGGTCAGCCTCTGTTGGACTCTGCAGTCATGTCAGCAGTAATTGAAATTATCCCGAATTTCATTGTCCTCTATTGAACTCATGCTCGAAACAATCGATCAAATCAATGCAGCAACAGCTTAATAGTGCGCGTGTTGTATTCATCAATGTTGCTTGATTTCGATGAATTCGATACAGTTTTATGATGAAGGTTGCAGTACTGTGCATTTGTTAGTATCAGTTCATTGATCTTCACATGGCTAGAGTTCATGTATTTATTAAATAAAAATAGCGTAGGTACCCAATATTTTAATTACATTAAAAATACACGAAAGTAAGTTTGTTGCATAAAGTATTTTAAGTTTGAAGTAAAATATTAAATATATTTATTTCTTCTCCAATAAATTAAAATTCACTTTGCGGTACCATTTTCAAGAAAATTAATAATTAATATGTTTTGTATGCCACTATTTAATACATAAATATCAACATGTTTCGGAAGCGAAGCTTCCTTAATCAGGATATACAGCATACTAAAAAATGATGACAAGAATGGACAAATAATCCCGGCGTGCGCAAGTAGATTTTATTTGATTAATTTGTGTTAGATTCACAATTCATTCATTTAAAATAACACATAGTACATTTGCGGCACGTTCCAGAGTGGTAGATACTTTCAGTATCGCCCTGGTGAAAGACCACCATTCGTTGCTTGAAATTACTTTAGACGTCTTGGGTGACCGGATCTGAATAGCCAGGTACTTCCCTGCCTTCTTCTTTCGCAACTCCTTCCTCTTCCCACTACCTTAAGCCGCACAATATACCCCAACTGGGGGTGCAATAGTCTTACTGGCTCCAGGTGGTTGGGAACAGTTGGAACTCTTATGCAGTACTCACATAAAAATATTAAATAACATAAGTTAGACCAATTACAAAAATTAACAATTAATGAAGAAAGTAGTAAGTAATAATTTAAAATTGTAAAATAAAAGTAAATTAAAAACAAAAGTTTGAATTAATTTAAAAAAATAAATACATTGAAATCCTTAGATATAAACATATAAAATAAGAATAACGATATTTTTATTAATGTTTTTCTAAATGTAGATATTAATGTGAGAATTAATTTAACGGACGACTATTTAAAAAAAAAATGATTACTAATAATATTTAATTGTCTATTAACACTTTTTGTGAGGGAAGTTGCGCTTTGATAATTATGTATATATTAAATAGTGTTTTATAGAAAATATTAATTACTCATTTTACCTTTAATTTTACTCGATTTATTCATTCGATTTTCAGTACTATAATAAAAAAAAAACTATAGTTTTTAACATTCAATTGTGATTAATTATCGAAATAGCAACTTTATGTTTTGGTATTTGATCCAGTCGGTGAAGTAAGGACGTTTCTTTTTTTTCTTCTTAAATATATACGTAAATTTATCCCCCATCGAATTACACCAATCTCTGAACGGATGCGCATCAAAACTTTGACATCCGCTGCCCCTAGCGATCGTCGTGGAACTTTCCAAGATTCCAAATTTAAAAGGGGCGCTCAAAAAAAGAACATTTGGAACCGGATGTTGCTGGTCGTTAAGAAGAAAGCTGGAAGAAGGGAAAAAAATAAAGAAAACCCCGCCGGAAATTCCCAAGCTCCTTAATAATGATTGTCGAATTTATTGCAACCAACAGTATATAGGGGGCAGCACTCACATTCTATCGAACAAAGACATTATCTTACATAAACGTAGTGAGATTATGCACAAGTTTTTTTTTACGTAATGGAGTGGGGATTATTTTACAAGTAGCACTGGTTCTTTAGGAAGCATAAAATAGGTTGCTGCATAGCACAAACTTCTTCACAATAATTATAGTATACTTACCGGTTTAGTGCCTGAGTGGGTCAAATCGTCCCCTTTACGCCGTGGTATGATGTGAGGAGATAAAGGAAATAGGAAAGAGGAACGTCGGGAAGTACCTAGCTATTCAGATCTGGTCACCAAACACGGCTAAAGCCATTTCAAGTAACTTTTCGATACTTAATGGTGATTTTTCACTACTGACATTAACAACCACTCTGGAACGTGTCGCAAATAAACGATATATTATTTTTAATTAATAAATTGTGAAATAACCCAATTTAATCAAATAAAATTTACTTGCACACGCCGGGATTTGAACCAGCGACCTCCGGATTCGTAGTCAAGGATCGAATCCACTCAACAACGGAGACCGTCAATGTCAATAGTCTGGTTACTAAGTCCCCACTGCACAAGCAACATTTGGTGCTTATTATGATGGAAGTAGGAGAAATATAATTACTATCAGGTTATTCGAAACCCGGGAATATTTGTCTTAAAAATAATAGAAAATTCCAAACAAGCATCTTTATATATTGCAGAAAATTTCCTTTTAGTACACAGTAATTTAATATATCATTTACAATAGACACAGAAGTAAGGTAAACTGTATTGATTGATGAAAAAAAATCGTTTTTTTTTCTCTTGCTGAAAAATGTGATTTTAATAAAAGCTTCTCATCTACGAAATACGTGCTTTTAATATCTGTTTTCATAAATCGCTATAAAATAATGAAACGCTCTGCACCAGTGATGCACAACCTTTTTAGCCTGCAGCTCAATTTACCAATTTTCAATCTATCAATTGTATTTTGTGTTTAATTCGTACAACTCCATTGAATTATTTTAGTAATTTTATTGAAATCAAATTTCATTATGTTATTATTAAATTGTCAATTAAGAAAATATTGTCATTTAAATATGCGGAAAACACATAATAAATGAAAGCACCTGTAGAAAAGAAAATTTTAATTATTTTCTAACCGAATCGGTTTTACCGGTAACAAATCATTTTAAACACCGTCCAAATTAGAAATGGGTGGGAGTAAATAAAATCGTACAAGTAAGTCATCGCAATGTGGATTAACAACAGTTTGAAAGTGGCCCTGAACGCTGAAACAGCTGTCACAATAATTAAAACTGAAATACTTGCATAACTTAATAACAACATTATTAAATTTGATTTTCATTCAATTAAAATATATATATATATATATATATTCTAGGCCAAAGGTCAAAACAATTAACGGTGTTGATTTTTATCATTCGAATAGTCAGATTCCAAAAATAATTTTGAAAGTAAATCTTTGGATTTTTATAAAACGAAATCCTTTAAAATGCACCAAACATAGAATACCAAGACAGCCGCCAAAAAGTTTTCTGATTTGATGGTCAAATAACAAAATTCTATAGTTTTAAAGATAATATTCCATATTATATATATATATTACGTAAAAAAAGCTCGTTTCTTTAAGCGGCTGATTCAAAACTTTGAAGTCTGCCTCCAAAAAGTAAAGTTTGCCTGTAAAACCTTTTCCAAAACAGAACAGAAACAGTTAAGTTCTATTTGCGGGAAACTTTTTCACATTTTATTTAGCCAAGTGGGCCTTACGTAAAGGCTTGCGGGCCGCACAAAATAAGCTCGCAGGCCCTCGGGATGTTTATCACTGTTCCACACAATACAAACATATGATAATATGTTTTCAGGTTTAACAACCACCTACTTATTTCAATACCCTAAACTCAATTATTGGTTTTAGATTTGTTTTTCTTATCGTAACATTTTTTTGGATGAAATATAATGTAATAAAGCATGTGCTTTCCATGACGCTTTACATAAAACTTCTAAAAAGGAAACATAAACTCTAACGTTCCCCTGAATGGAAAATCACTTCTCTAACAAAGGGTCATTAGTACTCATTAATAGAACCTTTTATTCATATCAAGCCCCGGTTTCATAAATACACTTGCATTCCAAATAAATATATTTCCTCCATAACTCGAATGAGACTAGGTCACACCTGTCTTAGTCATCTTGCCAGATTCCACATAGTCAGCTCGCCTTTTTGTGATTATGGGTCAGAGGATACTCTGGATCGTAATTTCTTTGAGTGTCCTATCACCATCACTGACTAATCTCCAAACTTAACACATGAATTGGTAAAACTTAAAAATGCACTCCCTACCAGTATTACTTGCCTTCTAAGTCTCAACACCCCTCAAATTAACAATTTATTAGCAAAATACGTTCATAAAAATAGCATTAAAATTTAAGTCAATAGGAATTAAAAACATAAATTTACATTGAAACTTATTTGATTCAATTTTATTTTCCCAAATATTATATCCTGTTTAAAAATAACTAATTTTAAGAACAAACTGTGTTATTAAAATCTAAGTGATTAAACATGGCCAAGATTTCCTGTAATGGGTTAGAGCCTTAAAAAAATACATAAAACTCCAACAACTTGCTTAACAGCCGTTGTTAAGGATATTCATGGATAATCAAAGCAGGATTTAAACAATTTTCAGATTCTTCCATGAACATTCTTCTGAAAATATCAACATTAAATTAAAAACGTGAAAATGCAGTACAGGGAGACGAACGAAAATAATTTGTAAATATTTGCATAAATAAGTTGACACTATAGTTCATTTATCATTTAATTTTATTGCAAACCGTTCATAAAATGTTTTAACGATGAGAATCAGGGTGGTACTAAAAGCTTTTAAGTGAAATAAATCGTCGATCTTGCCCTCAAAACGGGAAAGCGAAAGTGATTAAATGGATGCACGAGTATGTAAAATAAAAGTGACTAATTCGGTTTCGTTTAGAAGTGAATAAACCGTACAAAAATATAACTAAAGATGTAAAAATGTAGGTAAAACAAAACATTCAATTTCGCACTGATTTCGGAATAAAACAAACGTAGAATGTATTTGAAGCAAGCATTAAAACATGCAGGTAAATTGCACAATTAAAACATTTTCATAGAAATAGACATCACGGATTTGGTCTCATTTGCATAGGGCTTTGAGAGGAGAAAGATTTGGCTTTCACACACATCGCTTAGAAAGGCTGATGATGTTGTGAAATGAGTTTAATAGGTATTGGTGTAATTACATAAAAAATAATAATAATTGATACCCGAACTTAAATATCATGTCCCTCATGTCTAGACGAAAAATCATTTAAAGAGAAAGCTGTTCTTTCTTTAAAAAAAGCATATGTCTGGTCATAAGAAAAATGAAGATCGAACGAGTTTTATGAGGATTGTCATTTCGTAACAGATATGGCACAACGTGACCCGAGTTGTTAACCATGATTAGTATTTGTTTTTGTGTTTAATTCATAAAACACATTTTTTTTTCTTTAATTTAAAATAAATCAAATTTAATATAATATCTATTATAATGAAATTAAAATAATTTTAAAGTTTTAGAAAAAATTTATTGACAATACAAAATGATTAAAGTGAATACATTATCGTTTCCTTTTTTTGTATTAAAAAAAAACATTAAAATTATATTTGAACGGTCAGTGGTTGAGTTGGCATCACGTTTGGGTCTCACCCAGGCGTCGTAAGTTCAATTCCTCTGCTGGCTAAGCCCTCCGTTACGACGATGGTAGTAGGAGATTTTCAAATATTGTCCAGTTATTCATAACCATGGAATATTTGTCTTTTTAAAAAAAAAAATGTTAGTACCGCACAAGAGTCCCAACTCCTTCCAATAGTTTGGAACCAGCGAGACTATGGAATCCCCAATTAGGTTATGTTATGAGGCCGACGGTAATGGGGAGGGGAATGAGATGGGACCTGGCTATTCAGAGCTGGTCAAGAAATTCGGTTAAAGCCATTTCAAGCAACGTTACGATTGTGAATGTTGGTCCTTCACCAGGGTGATACTGAAAGTATTTACCACTCTGTGGAACGTGCCGCAAATATACTACATTTTATTTTAAATGAATAAATTGTGAAATAACAAAAATTAATCAAATAAAATTTACTTGCGCACGCCGGAATTTAAACCCGCGACCTCCGAACTCGTAGCCAAGGAACGTTACAACTCAACATCGTAGGCCGGTTTGGGTAATAAAATATGTAATTTCGGTAATTTATGAGTTTGGGGGTGTCCGGTTATTTTTACCGCTTGTTTTTTCTACATGATTACGAAACATGGTCATAATGGTTTCCATAAAATTTTAATATAAGTATATCAACAATATAAAAAAAAAACTTTTTATATCGTTTTTTTTTATACATGCATATTTTTTTAAATTTAAAAAGCTGTAATTTTTTGGGGGAAAGACAAATATTCCCGGGTTACGAATAACGGAAAATGTTTTAATATCTTCTATTGCCACCATTTGACGGCCTCCATGGTCGAGGGGTAAGGCTCTCGACTACGAATCCGAAGGTCGCGGGTTCAAATCCCGGCGTGCGCAAGTAATTTTTATTTAATTAATTTGTGTTGTTTCACAATTAATTCATTTAAAAATAATATATAGTATATTTGCGCACGTTCCAGAGTGGAAGATACTCACAGTATCGCCCTGGTGAAAGACCACCATTCAGAATTGAAACGTTGCTTGAAATGGCTTTTAGCCGTGTTTGGTGACCAGATCTGAATAGCCAGGTATTCCCAACCTTCCTCTCCTCCTTCTCCTTCCCCTCCCCAATACCTTCAGCCTCACAACATTCCCCAATTGGTAATGTCATAGTCTCACTGGCTCCAGACGGTTGGGAGCAGTTGGGACTCTTGTGAGGTATTCATATAAAAAAAAAAAAAAAAATTAAAAGCTGAAGATGTTGGTTGTGCAATGATGGAGGACGTATCTGAATACATATTATACGAGTATGTCAATCGATGGAGAAGTGTATATTTTTGATATCATAACTTCATGACATTTAGACATAAAGCTGGCTGTACATAAACTTTTAATAGTAATTATCTCAAAAGTAGTCTTTTTAATGCATTTTATGTGCTGAATTGAATGGGTGAAGCTTCTCACGCCACCCACATTAGGTAGTAGTTTGTGAGAATGAAACCTAACGGTTTATTTTCAATAAATCGTTTCCGTTTCGGCAAAGTTAACGGCGTCCCATGCTCCAGGCGTCTAGTCGAGTCACGGCCTCCCTGCCAGGCCGGGCTGACAGGCATCTAAGGCGGCCGAGCAAAGTTGGAGTTTTGATTAAATACTTTAGAAATTAGTCGTTAAGAATTCATTTGTCAAAAAACGGTAAGCCGTGACAAAGTTCGGGGGAAGTTTCCCCTTATTAGTCGCAGGCATTGTCATTCCGTCGAAACGAGGGTTGTTATGAAAGATACCAGTTTGACAGATTAGAATTTAATTTTAAATTGGAATGACAGTTCGGATATTGATTTGTTTGAATTCTTCCGCAAGCTGTTTTTCGATTTGATAGTGGTCCCAGCTAAAGATCGTATGCGCGTCACCGTGACGTATACCAACAGGCCATATGTCGTATCTTGCTTCGTATTATTATGGTAGGCAGACAGTGATCATTCTGTCATAACTAACAGGACCTTTACATTAGGATATACTAATAAAGACAATTTATTAATAAGTACCGATGTAATCGATGATTAAAATAAATTAGATTTTATTTGTATTCATACATTAATAAACAATACGTGTAATCGAATAAAAAACGCGAGATGGTACAAGAATTTTATTTATGTATATGTACACATTTAGTTGTTCGGTAGATAGTTAATAAATGTGTGAAGAAATGATAAAAAACATATAAAAAAAAAATGCATCATCTTAAAATTGAAATAGTTACATTTAACAAATTAGAAATAAAGAATAACATATTGAAGCTTATGAACCTCATTGTTATATATTTTTTTATAATTGAAGATAATATTAACAATGCTTAGAATGAAACATGAAAAGAAAAAGTTAACGGTAGAAGTCGAGTCCTAGCTGCTACCGTTATATTTTTTCTCTGTGTCTTGTCGGTTTCATGTTTAATTCTAATCTTCAGTTGTTAATCTTATCTTCAATGATTAAAAAGTACAAAAATAAAGAATTATTTAAATAACAGTTTGATTACTAAAGAAAACACGAGACATTTTAAATATTATATATTCGAAAGAGACGCACATATTTATATACATATTTAAATATTTAAAAGAGATGTATGGAAATATCTTCACAAAATTACTTTCCGAAAACCAGAAAGAAAAAAACAAATTATGATATTACTGAGTGTTCGAAAATTCCAATATTTAAAACTGGGTAGTCATATACCCACACTTCAATATAATATTACGCAAATACGAATATAAAAATTATAATTCAAGTCAATTAAGGACGTCAGGGGTAAAAATCGTCCACCGTTCTTGTTGAAAATACGGCAAAACATTGATAACACTACCACATTGACTCCCATAATAAGGGGATGTTTGATAGTAGTTTGGTAGTCGAAAATAATGTTAACTGTAACAAAACCTTTAAATCAATAATAAGAAGAAAAAAAAAATACCTGTTGTGTTCAACTTTTTAATTTTTTCTCCAAAAAAATCATTTTTTTAAAGCGCAATGACATTTGTACCCATTATTGAGAAGAAAATCGAAAGTTCCCGTATAGGAACTTATGTTTATAACGATAATTATCATATTATTTTAACGTTATAATTATTAATTTATTAATTAAGTGTGGAAATAATGATAAATTCTACCCCATCGTGTGCAAATTTAATTATCATTGCATGAGTTTTATGAAATAAAGTTTTTTTTCAATTGACAATACTATAAAAGTTCTACTATTCGTAAAAAAAATACTGCCGCGAAATTTCCATAGGAACATGGTTAAAGACATTCGGCATTCTAGTACCGTCTGTCTTTTTCGATTTCATACAAGACGTGTTGTTACGTATAAAAATATGTAACATAGTATATTTGTATATAACCCCGTTTATTACATTAAAACAATAATTGTCTATCTAATTATTCGTGGGTGGGAGACACTATGCACCATTTTAGTATTGATTTAGTTGTCTAACCTGCAAAGAATTTTTCTGCTTGCTGGTACTAAGAGAGCCGTACGAGCTTAATTTTTTGGACAGGCGCTTGTGGCTGTGCGAATTATCAAACTCGCCATTATCATTATCATTAACATGAACGATTTCTACATCGGAATGAATCTAGGTCATCGTATTTTGAAAGAAGGACGTACTTACTGCATTTTTGAGAATGGGGCTTAGACTGTTGGAATTTTTTGACTGGAAGCCGCCATTGCACGTTTCTGCCGGAAGCTCTGCGCCTACCAGATGGATTGTGATCATCTTTTTGTACCTCATCGCCGCTCCTGCCGTGCCCAAACGACACGCTGATCTCACATAGACCTGACGCTCCGTGGTGATCCCTGATGGTAACCTGGCCATACTTTTTGTATCTCATTGCAGCTCTTGCCGTGCCCAGAAGACATGCTGTTCACATAGGGACCTGACGCCCCGTAGTGATCCTTGTTGGTACTCTGACCATCCTTTTTTACACTTTTTGCCACCGCACATGGTCGTGCCATAAATTTACGTAATACCCGGTACAATCTTTCTTATTTATCATTAGCAAGTTCTTTCACTCAGTAGTATAATTTAGGATACTTTTCCCTTGCAATATAATCTTTTATCATTTTCAATTTTGTTTCCTTATAATTTAACCCCAGATTTAAACAGAGTATTATTTCCAGCCCTCGTGGTCCATATCGGTCTGAGATTATTTGTACTCGTATTCATGCATATTTTGCAATGCAAGAGATGATTGTAATGGCGCTCTTCAAATAAATACATAACTATCTATAAAAGAATGAATATCCAGCCACAGTATATATAAGTAACAGTGTGAGGAGAAAGACTTTTATAAAAAGCATTTTAGAACGATCGTCGATGACGTACGTACGACCTCTCTCTGGGACCACTGTAGGCGATATTTGATTTTGGATTACGTAAATACATTTAAAAAAATCAAATCAAGTATTAATAAGAATATCGCTGTAAATGTGTTTTTTTAATGTGAGTACCGCACAAGAGTTCAAACTGATTTCAAAGGAATGGAGCCAGTGAGACAATGCCATCCATGTTGTGAAGCTGGAGGCAGTGAGAAAGGGAAGAAGATACGTAAAAGGAATGTGGGAAAGGTAGGGCTGGCTATTCAAATCTGGTCACCAAACATGTGTAAAGCCATTTATTTACTATCAAAATACAAGAGGATTTCGTACGAAACTACACGACCTTAAAACAGCAGCACCTTTAGACGGACATATTCATCCTTACCGAAACATGGCTCATCCCAGAAATAAAGTCTCCAAAAATTGGTTTTATAAACCACAAGATATTTCTGTCCAACATAAACCTAAAATCTAATACTAAATAGAGAGGAGGCGGAGTTTCGCAAGCAACTAAGGAAGCTTTAACTGTAACAATTACTTTTGCAAAACTGTGAAAAAAAAATCATCATTGGAACTATATACATACCGCCAAACTCCGATATTCAAACTTCCAAGACACGCCGCGAAGACATTGAATTTCTCATGTGAAAACATCCTACTTCTAAAATTATTATAATCGGCGATTACATCTTCCCAATTTGAAATTGATCTCTAGTGACAATGGTTGTATTACAAATGAAAGTTCTAAAGATCCAGCACGTGAAGCGATTGATACGATAAACTATTTAATATTGCACCAAAATAATTTAGTGTACAATTCATGTGACCTCCTTTTAGATCTAACCCTTTCTAACAGCTCTAAACTATGCACTGAGAAGTCGAAGATCCGCCCATACCGGTGGATAGTCATCATCCTCCCCTACACATCGTAGTTAATATGTACACGAGCAAACCCACAGTAAAACAAACAACGCTCTAATTCAGAAACACCTATTACGATTCTATTAATTACCAAATCAATACTGATTGAATTTTTTTACTCTTGATATTGATATCGAAAAAACCTTAGAAATACTTTATCAAACATTTTTCAACAGTATAAAATCTTAAATACCATCGTATACGCTGACACACAGAACGTTTCTTATTTTGTTCTCCATGGATCTAATACTATTACTGAAAAGAAAAAAAAAAACAGTTAAATCGAATATTTATATTTACATACCTAATCTACCACTAATCAAACTTTTGAGCAACGAGAAAAATATTGGAAACACCATTCAAACTGTGCTGTAAAGCACACATCACCTCCATTGGGAAAAAATCCCTAGAGACTAAAAATCTATCTGATTTTGATAAAATATTATACAATGAAGTTTTGGACTTCCCTCCTACACTGCATTATGATGGCAAAATAGCTAATATCACAATCGACAATTTGTCAATTTGTTTGCGGATCATTTCCAAAGCATATGCGAAGACGAAATATCAGAAAATCACATACCATCATATACATATCATAATACATTACATTTACTGAACAACAATATTACACGACAGTCATGCCTATGTAAACTCCTTCCCTTTGACCCCAACAAATCTCATGGCCCAGATAATATCCCACCAATTTTTTTCAAACAATGCGAATCGGCAATATCTGGTCCACTCCATATATTATTTTACCATTTTCTTTCTTCTGGACATTTTTCAACCCGTTGGAAATCTAGTTATACTACCCAAATTTTTAAAAAGGTGAACACTCAGACATTAAAAAAACTACCATCCTATATGTATGGTATCAGCGCTATCCAATTTTTTTGAATCTCTTGTCTAAGATTTTATGTATCCATCAATACTAAAATACGGAATCTTCAGTGAAAAGTCAACTGCTACTAACTTATTACTTCACCAAAACTATATCACGGAATCTTTTAAGAATAAAACATAAGTTGACAGAATCAATTTTTTTTTCAATTTTATTATTTTTTATTAAGTTTTTCAACCAGCAGGACTGGGTGGATAGTGCAAACCCAATCTGACATATTACATGAGATATATTCAAATATAATTAGAGAAATTAATTAAACTTTCTCTGCATAATCCTTCTCTAATTTCGAAGCCGTATATTCACATACGCTAAACCCTCAATAGATATATAAAAGTCTTTAAAAAATCTGTTCTTTCATTGCATAGATAATCAAACTACAAAACTTTCTGTAGAGAAGTACCTACCCGTTATAATTCCATAACAAAGCGTGTTAAATGATGCTGCTTGTCCTGTCCGAGTGGAGAATAAATTATAAGAGATTTGCTTAAATTACAGTTAACGTCTTGGAACTTTCATGTTTAATATGACTAGTTCCTTGAAGCAATTTCAAAGCTTCCTGAAAATTATAGAAGCTGTTGGATTACCATAAATATTAAACAAAGCATCGTTAAAATTTCCCAGAAAACCTTTCTCGCAAAGATTTCAAAACCGAAATGGTAACAAAAAATATGAAAATCTAAGTTTCACTGATTTTAATATTTTTATGAATTTTGATTCAGTTGAGGCATTTTAATGGATTTATTACCTTATTTTGAATTTGAACATTGTTCCAGGTTGGTAGATAATGTAGAAATTTAACAAAGTGGAACTAAAAAAAAAATTTAGAAGCACTGGAAATCCGAAAATCCGTAAATAATTATTCTAGTATATTATATACCCAAGTAAATTTATCGTATAATCATCTTTTCGATATTTTTTCAGTGAATCGCTTTGTTCTTTCAAAAAACCCCTACTTACCCCATCCCCTTTGGTCGGCTCCCACTCCAACAACTAAATATTCATGTATGATCATTTTATATCGTAGTTTTAATATATTCCCGACGAGGGAGGGGTACTTCCGAAACCGGTCGAAATTATTAAATATATTAAATTAAACTTGAACAAAACATTTTGTTTTAAATTACTATGGCAACACCAAGCTACTCATTTTGTCTTTGAAATTTATTACATAAAAAATATTTTCACATTTGAGTTTGTCGACAGTTCGTTATAAAGACACAAGACAAAACAACATAACTCGATTACATTAACGTTTTAAAATTTTATTATTTTGAACTGTGAAATTGATTTTTTTATTATAATTTTTTTTTTATTTAACATCGAATAAAATGATATTTTGGTGCATATGTTTCAGAACTACAAAAAAAATCACCATTAAACATTTTTTTCTTCGAATTGTAGAATCATCTGTTTTCGGAAAGTACAAATTTAAGCACTTGGTCCATTGTGCTTTTTAAAAATTATTTTTCATTTTTGTTTGAGCCATCTTGGTGTTGTCATTTAAAACCTTTTATACGATCTCAATATCCTTAATTTTTCAATGTCGGATTGTACATTCCTTTTCTCACGAAAAGTAAGGATTTTTATTAATCAAATGCAATTCTCATTGCCTTAAAGTCGGAAAATGTAAAAATATGTTTTTTGCCTTTCATTCTTCCAGTATTACATTTTAGACATATTTCCATATCAATTTAAAAAAATAAATGGAAATAGGAAATACTGTTTTAAATCAGAGTGCAAGATACTTTTGAAATCGTTCTGGTGATATCCGTCACTGACAATCGAAATGACCAATGAAATCTTTAGTAAAAAGTTGAAGATCACAATACGCATTCCCCCTTTATTTTCCGTTCCTTTTCGTGATCCAAACAACACCCTCCTTCATTGTGGGCGCCAAAGGTCGAACCCATCCTGAATCTTGTATAGTATTCCGTAAAAAAATATATATATTGAAATTTTATACGACTTCTTTACGACGCTCAAGTGACGGGGTACAATTGTTTAATGTTTTGGGCTTGTAAAGAAAACAAGTAATAATTTGCTTTAATGGTTTATTTAATTTTGTATGAAACATTTAACAACCCTTAGAGCATAAAGTACCGTATAAGATATTCGAAAATTTTGATAAAGTAAACATTGTCTATGATACCTCTATGAAAACGTGCATGCAGAAAGAGCGTCGCCTCTAAAATCTGGTAGATTAACTAATATAGAATATTACTCGCATAACATAATTATCTATGGATTGTCTCTGCTAAAATTGTAAAGATTCACTCACACGATAACATAATAATAAAGCAGGTATTATTTAAGGTTATGATTTAGTTTAAAGAAAGTCATCAAATGAGATTACTCTGCAGAAATCACTTATAATTTTATGTATTATTGAAGAATGAATCAATGAAATTGTACTTTTTTATACAAATCAATTTTCACTAATCCAATATTTGTCTCCTTCACTCTATATTAAATACAAAACACATGTTTATTAGTACTATTACATTACATTAATTAAAACACACCGATATTTCTGATTAATTATTTACATGAACAGTATTATAAGCAATAGAAACCATAATTAAATTTAAAGCCCAATAAATTGAGCATTCTCCATCATTTCGGCAGAAAATTGATTAAGGTTTAATAGAGATAAACCTTATTAATAAAGTAATTTCGATAGTGTATAAGTTATCATAGATACTAAATCAACAATATTGTACACTGAAAGGAATACTTTTAACAGAAATTGGATAACGATACAATTTATACAAATTATATAGAAAGTTCAATTTATTTTTTATAACTTATTGAAGTTTGTAAACCTCATTGTAATATTTTAATCATTGAAGAAGATAATATTAACACATCCCAAATGAACCACCGAATGAATAAACCGAAAAAACAACAGAAATTAAAAAGATTTCAGTCGCATCTGGGACTCGAATATTAATAAATCTTGAACATGAAGTATGATATCGGTGTAAATGGCGTAAATTGTACTGGTCTCATTAGCTAAGTTGATTAAGCGGTTACCCCGGATAGGTAGAGGTCCTGGGTTCGAGTCCCAGATGCGACTGAAATCTTTTTAATTTCTGTTGTTTTTTCGGTTTCGTGGTTCATTTAGGAAGTGTTAATATTATCTTCTTCAATGATTAAAATATATAGAAAGTGTTTAACACTATCTGGTTTCACTTATTAAAAATTATTACATTTAAATTTTAATTATTATTATAATTAAAAAGCAAAATATCTTTCAAATAGAAAATTAAATAAAATATTTGACATAACATCAATGATTAAGCATTTAAAAAAAAAAACAAAATCAATCGATTTAACAATAAGTGATAAATCTGTTATTATTTAACACAACAATATTTATTTTCTTAAAGTACCTAAATGACTAATGAGTATATTTTTTCTCTGTTAAATAATCTAAATATTTCGTACATAATTATTTTTGTTCACTCAATGACAAGATCTGGATCAAAGTGTTAATTTTGAAAAAAAAATCTCACAAGAGAGGCCAACGATCAAAAGGTTAATTTTGTGACATAACGGTTTTACAGTGGAGTTCTTATGTATCCAAAATATTTATAAGAATCTAATGTACCTTATTGATTTGTTAACGTTTGGTATATATCGACTACGTGTAGGCTACGTGTAAATCCGTTACCCGACAGAAGTAAATTTGATGTTTTTTTTAGAAGTTTGGAATGCACATTTCTGGAAATATGATTTATAAAAATGTTATACACGTTTTAATTGCATGTATTTGTACAAAGGTACAAAATAAAAATCTGAATAATTAGCTTTTTTTATATGAATACCGCACAAGAGTCCCAACTACCCCCAACCGTTTGGAGCCAGTGAGACTATGGCATTCCCAATTGGGGAATGTTGTGAGGCTAAAGGCATTGGGGAGGGGAAGCAGAAGGGGAAGAGGAAGAGGAAGGTGGGGAAATACCTGGCTATTCAGATCTGGTCACCAAACACGGCTAAAAGCCATTTAAAGCAACGTTTCAATTCTGAATGGTGGTCTTCCACCAGGGCGATACTGAGAGTATCTTCCACTCTGGAACGTGCACAAATATACTATATATCATTTTTTAAATAATTCATTGTGAAACAGCATAAATTAATTAAATAAAATTTACTTGCTGATCTAAATATTAATTTTTCCTCTTCCTGGGCAAGCTTACTATAATATTACGTTAGTATAAGAAATACGTTTGGTAGTGTTTGGGCATAACCCGATAACTACATTTCTTGCTATTTTTTAAGTGTAAAAATACGGTAATTGATGCATTTATTTTCGATTCGTAAAATTCTGACATCTGTATTTAATTTGAAAACACCCATAGCATCATGATCATGTGACAATATTTGAACAATAGTAACGGTTAGTTGGATCAAAACATGTCAGATGATCTTAAAATATGAAGGTACCGTTTTACATATGTCGGGTAATACCCAAACATGGAATGTATGTAAATGTTAAAAATATTTACACGATACATTTGGCATCTTACTATAATTTTATTAAAAAAATAATGCGTAAGCATCACAAGTTCAACAGGTCAAAACTACCTACATTAATATCGAAGAACTATCAGTTACAGGATTTGAACCAATCAATATTCAGATTGTAAGGATCAACTATTGAATGCTTTGATTTACATGGACAGTACTTGTGAATACGCATGCATGGTCTTAGACAAAATATACCCTATCACTAGTACTCGAAGAAAACTAACGGGTTTTTCTTCGTCCACATTTTTCAGCATTAGATGCATCATTGGCCTAAACCGCTAGGTTCCGACCGACTATAATAGCAGTTCAGTGAAATCATGATTGATAACCTTAAGGTACACCGTAATGCGCAGTGTGCAGAGCTAAATTTTGTGCCTGTTAATTAGTTCAAACATAGTTTTCATTTTTGTATTTGGCTTTGAGATGATATTATGGTGGATGAGATCAATATAAAGTACTTATTTAAGGTCTATAAAACTCTAACTTTATTGCCGAGAAAAGAGAGACGTATTACGTCATCGTTAATAGTTAATAATAATATTCGGATGATTTTTATAGCGCCGTTTTTGTGAAAAATCACCTCAAGGGCGCTTTAATTAGTGGTAATATAAACCAAACCTCGAAATTTGTATTAAAAAAAATGTAGTTACTTCCCGAATTTCTCCGCGCTTCATCACTCTCTTTTCATTTTATAGATTGATAAAAATGGTTGATATATCGTTTGAAATGACTGTTTGAGCTAAACACAGTTTGTTTCATAGATCTAGAAATTCCAAACAACAAAAATCGGTACAAAATTTAGCTCTGGCTCATCGTCAAATAGTTTTGACTGCATCATACAATAAATTAAAATTCTGCTTCAGAGTGAAGACAAAGTTCTAGATCATCTGAGCCTATTTTCTACTCAGTTTAGAAAGGATGTTGGTTTCCAGCATAAAATTCTCTCTATTATCTCGGGTATAAATTCATATGCGTAAGATAGAAATTTTAATAAAACCATTATTTAAATTCTTTCGTTTGGTTGTGGAATCAACAAATCGCTTCAAAGATTGCTCGCAGAACTCAACCAGTACCCGATAATCAGTTTTTTCAGTGGTCAGCATGTCTCCGCATTATCATCTTTTTCGGATAGTTGGAGAACATTTGTGGCTACAAAGGAAGACTGAGGTACGTACTTCAGCCATTAACTCTTCCTCAGGGTCTTTAACCCTTCATTCACAGACTATCAGACTCCGGCAGGAACTGCTGCTGAGCGACAGAAGACAGGGCCATGTCGATGGGCTTGGTGTCGTCGTACAAGGCAGGGGCTTCGCACAGGATAACGAAGGTGCCCACTATGGAGGCTATGGTGAAGATCCAGAGGAAGAGACGATCCAACACCATGGCAACGAAACCCCAGTCCTGATCTTCCTGTTAAACAAATTCATTGCTAAGTATGCGTAGTTTATATTTTATCATTTTATACATGTATTAATTAGAAAACAAAAAAATAAAATCAATTATGAATTTCCCCCTCGCGACTTTATTAAATTATACAACATAAAAAAAATCAAATTGAAATTTATTCCCAAATTTATAACAAATAAAAGAATTTTTTGTTGATATTTATCGTCAAAGAAGAGGGAATATTTCAACAATTCGAAAATGCTCGGATTCCCATGTCAAGCAGAGGATTAATGTTATTAGTTAATGAAATACAAAAAAAAAAGAATTTATCGTATTCAAATCGACAAAAGATTTTAAATCTCACGCGAACAAGAGAAAATGTTTTTAATTTTGACATCAGCCAATCACACGACAATTTTTATTTTAATTACTTTTTTAGAAAGACATTCTCAGGTTACGAATAATCAGACAATATTTTAAAATTTCCTAGTGCCATCACAGTAGGCGGAAGATGTTGCTTTTGGCGTGTGGAGGACATAGCAGCTAAGGAATTGAACTCACGACGCCTGGGCGGGACCAAGATCAAAACCACCTAGAGCACAAGGCCGGAACACTGCATAAAATCGGCTCCTTAAGAGAGAGAGGGACGTCGGAGAGTTATTATTTATTAATTCAAAATAATAATACTATTATTACGCAATACGATAAACATAATGTTTTTAAATAGTAAAATATTTATTAAATATATTGTAAATTTACATAGGCTTAGCATTATCAAATCTAACCAGAAATATTACCTTTTCTGACCGTCCCATTGTATGTTTCACAAAATATTTAAAATACGAATTTGATTTTTAAAGTGGAGTTGAGTGTATGTTTAATCTATTATCGTTGTGTTTTTGTAAATAATCATAACCAAAGATTTGTAATCCGCATTACAAAAATAATAAAAAACTTTAAAGTTACGTAGCGTTCATAAAAAAATTAAACTTCCCACTGTTCTTTTTTTTAAATTTATCTTATCGACATGTTACAGAAAAACCTTTAAGAAGAGAAAGAATTTCTAGAGGGACCGTTCTAAGCATGTTTTACAAAAACATTTAAAAAGTTGAATATCCTTAAAAAATGCTGTGAAGGTTTTTCTTTAACATGATAAGATAAATTTTAAAAAAGAACAGTGTGTAGTTAACATTTTTCATAAACACTACATAACTTAAATTTAAAAAAAAAAAATTAATGCGGATTATAAGTCTTTGGTTACGTTTATTTACAAAAACGTAACGAGAAAGGATTAAAAATATTTTTCTCCAATTTAAAAATCATATTCATATTTTAAATATTTCGTAAAACATACAATGGGACGGTCAGAAAAGGTAATATTTTTGATCAGATTTTGATAAACGCTAAGCCAATGTAAATTTATAAAATATTTAGTAAATATTTTTCTATTTACAAACATTATGTTTATCCGTATTGCGTAATAATACTACCAATATTTCGAAATAATAAATAATTCCGCTCCGACGTCCCTCTCGCCCTTAACATAAATGTCTTTAAACATCCACTTCTTGTTTGATCGGTTCAATAAAAACCCAATTGGCACTCTGCCACAGTTTCAGATGAAATAATTACTCACTTCATTCAGAATACAGCAGAGGTTATGTGTCTATCACTGAAAACTCTGTTGTAACTATTTCATATCATTTTGGATAAATCCGTCGTTGGAAAGAGATTCCAACCAAGCTGTCAATGGAACCGCCCGTATTGATAATATACTCGTATATTAAGGGGAACGGCTGCGGTACCTGTTTCATACAAAACTGAATTTTCGATTGCGTTTTGCATTGATTTGCATTCAAGCGGAATGATCTTTTTTATAGTAAATATCTAGTACGGATTAGAAGTATTTTATTTATTTTTGTTTTAATTTTTTAAGTTTGTGCCATGAAAAAAAATCAATTATCATAATTTTATAGGCAGCTTAGAAAATTATTTGCGGGTTTATCGTACTTATTAAAAATATATCACATTTGCTATGTAAGTATGATTACATAAATAAAAATATAAAATAAAATATTAAAAAAAAAAACGTTTTTACGGGTCGATATTTTAAATTCTGTATGGCAAATTTGTGTTCCTCCGTAAATTGGTCGTTTTTAATTTAATTTAAAGTCCACCATAATGCTTATTTTAATATTTTAAAAATAAAATAAATTTTAAATTTCATTATATTATCAAAGCAGACGGGTTAAAACTTTTTTTTTTAAATCACCGTTAACCCCTAAATAATTGTTAAAGATGCCCCTAAAATCGCGAAATATCAATTCCTTTAATGGCCGATGTTTCACAAGGTAAAACAAAAATAAATAAAATACTTCTCATCCCTACTAGATATTTAATAAACCTTTAATTAAAAAAAATATATATCATTCAGTTTGGATGGTTATATTGGCCTCCAATCCAAAATTCGGTTTTGTATGAAACAGGCACCACAGCCGTTCCCCTTAATCAAATATATCCACTTACAGCATTGAACTCGTCCTGCCTCTGCATGTGGTGTTGGATGAACATGACGTTGTGTATGGCCTTCTCCAGCTCGAAGGGGTACTTCTTCCTGGGGGCCACGTCACTGAGGGACTCGTCAAGCCCGGACATGACGCTGGGAAGCCCGTTGTAGCCACCCAACCCCCCTAAAGCACCCACCAGGCCGCTGAAACTGTTACAGGAAGTCAAAACAAATTAACAATAGGTAAAGTCAAAAGAGAAACCACATTCATCCCCGCACCGAAAATGAGATAGTGAAGCCATCTTGTGGCCAAATGCTTGTAACTGTAAATCGAAAATGAGATACTAGTGACATCTTGTGACCAAACGCTTGTAACTGTAAATCGAAAATATGGTGCCATCTTGTGACCAAACGCTTGTAACTCTAAATCGAAATTGAGATCGTGATATCATTAGATAAAATTTAAAATATTTGATAAACATTCTTTGTTAAAATTACTTGTCTGTCATAAGGGAGGCTGTTAGTTCGAATACAATACGCACGGTAACATACTCGTACACTGACATGGATTTTATATATTTATTATGCGAACGCTGCAAATCTGAAAAGTTTATTGACATTACAACATTACGAAAATGATAAACCAACAAAACCACCCGTTAGATGTAGTAACGATGTCTCTTGTTTTGCATTTCCTGCACGATACGATAGTACTGAAAATAAAGCTCAGTAATATCAGCGATGTCAGCGACAAATTAATATGTGTTCCCTCGCCCGCACGGACAGTGATACAATGATAATATGCTTATGATTTTAGATTGCTCCTCAGTCACACAACATAACGTTATAGTGATCTCCATCAAGCCAACCATAAATGAGACATTTGAAATATCATTCGGTACGTTCTACTTTACCACACTGCCGAACTTGACAGTAACGAATCGTCCGAGTTCAACGTAGCAGTGATATGTATCAATTACTAGGATCATCAAACACGGTGCCGACTAATCCAAAAGACCACAAATCACTCACCGATTAGTTGCGGTGGTCGTGTGGAGTCCATTGCAGCCACCCGGCATATGGTGTCTGATGGAATCGGGACTGGATGCACCGGAGTTGGATTGCGCTTGCGCAGCTGCCAAAGCTGCATTAAACTTGCTTTTATTCTTCGCATTCCTCCCCGGTATCTTATCAGCAGCTAGATCCTTCAACAAATCTTTAGGAACTCTCATCAAAAGAAGTTTAGGAAGTCTTTTTATAAAGAATTTCCGCACCCAAGGAGCCATTTTATGAGTGCTAGGTTTCCTGTAATGCACATTCAGGATTATTATAGTTATCACCACACTTAATCCGACCAGTAACATGGTAAATAGGAGATATTTTCCGAGAAGCGGTAGAGCCAGGGAAGTGGAAGGGATGATTTCTGATATCAGCAAGAAGAACATGGTCTGGGAGAGGAGGATGGAGATGCTGAGAGCAATCTTTTCTCCGGAATCGGCGGGAAGGTAGAATACGAGGACTGAGAGGTAGGATATCCCGACGCAAGGCACGATGAGGTTGACTGTGTAGAATAGAGTTTTGCGGCGCAGCGTGATGTTGAAAAATATATCTGAAACAAAAATAATAAATTAGATTATTTGTATTGATAAAATGATAACGGGTTGACAGAAAATTCTGGAAAAAAGTGTCATTTCCATAATTTATCTCTTTTCTAAGTAATGCGAGTAAGCGTTTCCGTTTTCATGTTTAATATCGACCCGCTCCGGTTCTGGGAAGATTATAAATGTTTAATCCGCCGGCTAGATTGCCTTAAATCCGTAAACATTTTGACAGATTGCCAAACGAGACTGTTCAAATTGCCTCAATAATTTGAAAAACAGATACGTATTTATGCGGTAGGTCAGACATATTTTATAGACACGTGAACATTCACTATGAACTCCGTTCTGATTCTACGAATGAATATTTGACGCAGACATAATAAATCGTTTCTCATTTGGCCTCGTCTAAATATTGGAGGGGTTTGAATGATATTAATGCTATCAAGGAACATAACCTCCAGACGGTAACCAGTCGGCGAAAGACAGCAGGTAGTAGGCAAACACAACTCCGTTCTTCACATTCTCACGCTAATCCACGAGCGTACGAAAGGCAATAAAAAATACACTTAGAAAGTAATAAGTATTTAAGAGTACCTGCACATTTTCAATGCCACTTACCTTACACTAACTGAAATTTAAGAAAAAATAGTTCAAGTTACGTATTTCTACTTATCATAATTATAAATCCAAAATCGCTCATAAAACTTACCCATGCTGAGTTACGAAATTATCAAACTTGCAACATTTCAATTCTTTGCATGTAATAAAAAAAATATTAAATAAATGAATTAAAATTACTTTGTAATCACCACTTTATTAATATATTCACATCAACTCGAAAGCCAGGCTTTCCTCATTTTGACGAGAAAATAATAACGACGCCACAAAGTGAATACCAGTCTTTTGACGACACCGCTTTTCAGTTTTTTAGAAAATTTAATTTAATCATGTTATTATTAAGTTCTGTAAGTATTTTAGTTTTTATTATTGTGACAGCTGTTTCGGAGTTCAAGGCCATTTTAAAACTGTGATTAATCCACATTACGACGACTTACTCATATGATTTTATTTACTCCCCCCAATTCTAATTCGGAAGGTGTTTACAAATATTTATTACCCGTAAAATCTATTTAGTTGGAAAATAATTTAAATTCTTTATTTTGGGAGGTACTTACAATGTGTTTTCCCCGTATTTAAATGACAATGTTTTCTTAACTGATTTTTTTAAATGTGTTACATTTTTTTGGTATTGTGAACATACTTAGAAGTGGGGAATAAATAATTTTCCTTACTTCGCTAATAAATGTTATATTAGGATCATTCGTTCGTTTATTAATTTCCGAATGATCAAGTAAATTTCATCTAATATTTTCTCTTCTATATATAAGGGCTTAGGCTCGTTGTTGTCAAGCGGAACGTGATTATTCACCAAATGATGTTTTGCGATTTTTTTAAAATTATTATAGCGTTGCATAATATGTTGGAGTGATCACTGACCGGTGACCACGGAGAAGGTACGGATAAGCGTTTGTTTATTTGTGTTTATTTGGTGCTATAGAAATGTTCGAGTATTTCTCTTTGGTACTCGAATTTTAAGGTATTTGCTGGTTGTGACACTTATAGGTCACATTAAATTTTCGATGAGAAATATCTGTATCGCTGATTATTGGAGACCTAAAAATTTCGCGATAATTTTCGAAAATGGGGGTATTTATCAGCAATAACATAATATTGTGGGGCTGAAGGTATCGATGAAGAGAAAAGTGGGGTGGGGAAGTATCTGGCTGTTCAGATCTGGTCACCGAACACGGCTGAAGCCATTTCAAGCAACATTTCGATTCCTGAAGGGCGATACTGACAGTATCTACCACTCTGAAAATATACATATAATATGTAAATGGATCTTTTTATAAATTAATAAGAATTAATTTGTTCAAACCTCTGTTTTTAATATATAAATATCTACATATTTCAGAAGCAAAGCTTCCCTCATCAGGGTGAACAATATACTGATGAGGGGAGCTTTGCTTTTGAAATATATGTATATTTATTTGTTTAAAGTGGTTTAAAGAAAGTAATTCTTATTAATTTATCAACTATGACGCCACAAAGTGATTACACATCTTTTGAATGATATTTTTAAACATGTTCAATGATTAAAAATCCTCAAGGAAGCTTAAGAATAGTCTCAAGGTGAATTTCATTTTGTGAAAGGTACGATCGCTCAAATATTAGCCTTTGTGCTGATACGTATTTATCAACACTAATTGCCCTTTTATCATCGCTTACTCAGTATAATTATAGGTTGTAATATCAGTAAAATTAAGATAGGCACGAAGCAAAAATATATTAACGAAATAATAATGAGAACCAGTGGCGGCTCGTGGGTCCGAATGTGTGTGGGGCACACACATACATATCACACACTACTAATAGATAATTTTGACGGCCTCTATGGTTGAGGGATAATGCTCTCGATACGAATCCGAAGGTCGCGGGTTCAAATCCAGGCGTGCGCAAGTAAATGTTATTTAATTAATTTGTGCTATTTCACAATTAATTAATTAATTAAAAAAATAATATATAGTATATTTGTGCACGTTCCAGAGTGAAAGATACTCTTAGTATAGCCCTGGTGAAATACCACCATTCAGAATTGAAACGTTACTTGAAATGGCTTTTAGCCGTGTTTGGTGACCAGATCTGAAATGCCAGGCATTTCCCCACCTTCCTCTTCCACTCCCCTATACCTTCAGCCTCACAACATATCCCAATTGGGGATGCCATAGTCTCACTGGCTCCAGACGGGTGGGAGCAGTTGAAACTCTTGTGCGGTATTCATGTAAAAAAAAATAGACATACTCATAAAAACGAAAAAAAAAAAAAAAATATCTTGGATATAAAAAAAACAACGTAATTTTATCACAATTTCTAATGTAGTTAAAACATGTATTGAATAATATATGAGTTATCTAAATAAAAATAGGCCACCTATCCGTTGAGCAATGTTTTTAAGTAATAATAAATTTTAAAGCGCACTTGAAGTGAACCTTCACAAAACTGCGCTATAGAAATCTACTCTTATTGGTATAAGAACAAATACGTTTTTCAAATGAAACACTGAAACTTTGCTTTAACCACATTTATTTTACACGCCTACCGGTTTCGGAACAACCATTCCATCGTCAGGACAAGTGTATTCTGAACAATATTACAAAATTATTGGAAGAAGATACATAATAAATGGCACAGTGGGGGTGGGGGGCGTGGCTAGGTATTAGTAAAGGGTGGGGGAAAAGTTAGAGATCGAGGGAGGGGTGAAAGGAAACATATTTAAAATGAGGTTGTAAAAGATAGGTTTTTAGTTTATTAATAATAGACTCATTATTATTGAGGGATTTCTTAATTTCCAAACCTTCTAAATTATCTGAGCGTTTAACCTTTACGATTGTTGTGAAGAATATTAATCCCTGTATTTTTATCAAAACTATGATTGTTTGATATAATATGATCAGCGAATTCAGAAAAATTATTATTTTTTAGACATCTTACGTGTTGTTTGATTCGAAATTACGACTTGTTTTTCCAATATAAAATGAGGAGCAGTCGTTACAATTGAGTTTATACATACCGGAGTGAGTCAATTTATGGTATTTATCTTTACTGCGTTACAAAAAATTTCCAACATTATTTCTTGTATAAAAAGCCGGTTTAATATGAGAAGGGAGATTTTTGCAGCATTCAACTGAAAAATTATTAATCTGTACAATTTTTACTATTTTTTTTAATTTTTCGCCATTGTTTAATTGCTATTTATTATGTATGTTCTACCATAATTTTGTAATATAGTGCAGTATACTCGTACACTTTACCCTGACGATGGAACGGTTGTTCCAAACCGGTAGGCGTGTAAAATAAATGTGGTTAAAACAAAGTTTGAGTGTTTCATTTGATTATAATGGATAACCACAAAGTGATAGCTTCATACAATATTATAAATACATATTTTTTGCTTTATTCGACATTCAATAACCTCGTTATCTTTTAACTAACATGAAGACACTGTTTTAAACATATGTATTTTTTTTTATCCCCCCCGTTAATCATCCGATAAAAGTTAACATTTAACAAAATAAAAATAATATATCGATTCATACCCACATTTCGTAAGCAGTGGAATTATAAAACAATTAAGAAGTGAAAATTGCGAGAAGTAGAGGCGATTTTTTTTCTCTGCTGCTTTATTCCATACAAGGGTACAATCCACTTGAGCCCGGTTCCAATATAAAACGTTCTCTTGGAAAAAAAATGCGATACCGAATGCGCATGCGCGGAGGACTCAATATTCGGTCAACATATAAGATGTCCCCCGCTAGGTAGAAAAAAAAATTAGTGCCCGCTGACCGCTAGGTGAATGTCTCTGTTAATGAAACGTGTCAATAGATGGCAGTAATTATTTATAAAATTACACATCACCTTGTAACTTTGACTCTAAATATAAGCTCGATTGTTTGTATTAAAAGTATTACTTGTAAAAAGTAATTAGTTAAACATTAGATGGGGCATATGCCCAAGTGCCTCTGTTGAATAACCGCCACTGATGAGAACTAACCTGCTCCGCGTCGTGAGAGTTAATCGAAAAGCAAATTATGAAATTCTCCTCCCAGCAATATGAGAAAACGTACGAACATTGTATGCAGGGAGATAAGACGTGGGGGTAGGAAGTTATTGGGGTGCCGGGCACGTACACCTCGTTGTATTAAGATAAGAAATGTGTTAATGAAGCGAAAAGGTCCTTCGTGAGTCCTCCGACAAACTACTTATTTTCGATATTCATCCAGATCAGGCCTGGGCAAACTGCGTCCCGAACTTTTGTGCGGCCTGCGATCTATAAGCGTTCTGAAAAAAATTAACTTTTCTCTCTTTCCTTGTAATTTTTAATATGGTAAAAAAAAACCGAAATATAGTTCAGAATTAACCATGCAGCGGATTAAAATTTTTAAAGGTGATTCAGCCATGATAAAAATTTCTGCTTTGAAAAATACGAAAGGAATGTGTGACAATCTATCTGTCTTCAATGTTTTGAATTAATCGCTTAAAATTGCAAGATTTTTACAATACATTTTTTTGAAATTTTAGGAAAACGACTGCATTTTGTGGTTTCATAATAAACGTATAAATTTATTTTTTTCTTGCAACTGCGTTACATATCTACCCCTTCTACCTAAAATATCGTAACTTCAAAATTGGAACGTTACAGGAGAGTGGTTTAAAGAGACAGAATCTTTGTGTAAGTTGAGCTTTTTATCGTTTTGCACCAAATTTGGGACGTAATTGACAACGAAAGTCCCAAATTTGGTGCGATACATTAAATAAAAAAACTCGACTTGCACTGAACTTCTGTCCCTTTAAACCACTCTCCTGTAAAGTTATGATTTTGGAGTAACGATACTTTACGCAAGAGAGGCCGATATATTAAAATGTTTTTTGTTTTAAGTCTTCATATTCCTTGGAAAGTTACTTTCCAAGCGATAAAAATTTACATAATTTATTGGCTTGACGATGGACCACTGACGTCCAAATTAATAGATTTCCTTAACGTACCATTTCGACGGCAGGAGGCAAAGGTAACGTGACACCCATTTTGGCATCAACTAGAAACTGGTTGAATTAAAAACTGTTATCTGTTTTTGTATACTTTTTGCTTACTTACTGTTTGACTTAAAATGGCGGCACGCCTAGCTCGCCTCTCGCCCCACTTATTATTATTTTTTTTCCCTTGCGTGTTAGAGCATCTCTATGTATTATTTGATTTGTGCCTCGGACCTAGAAAAAATGTCTTCTGCGTCCTCTGCGCCTCCCTGAATGCTGACCTATATTCCACTTCATACCCCAATTGGGTACGTTGCGATTGTTCATATGAATAAATATATCGAAAATATTTCTTCAAACGTTTAGTATTCACGTTGTGGCGTCATTATTAATACATGAATTAAAAAAAAAAACCTTAGTATTCACCACTTTATAAATATACATTGATATTTAATGCTAGTAATTTAATTTGTGTTCTTATTTTTATTATTATTTATAATTTTTAAATTCATTTATATTTACTACATTAAAATTTTCTATAGATGACAATAAATGATGCGCAATATTTAAAAATAATATTTCATTTTAGGTTCAGTTGGAATTCCTAATACGGCCCCTCACACAAAAAGTTTTCCCAGGCCTGATTCAGATAATCCGGGCCTTTTCATTACATGCGTCCTCCAAGCACCAATTACGAAGGCGAACGGCTCGTGATATTGTTCAATTGTACCGTGTACAGAAGGATGATGTTCCCCTATGCGTTAAATACCCGCTCCTGCTGTTGGCTGTCCTGATAACGCTTTGTCACAAAAGGTAACGCGATCGAATTTGAAACTATTTGAATTTACCTTCATAAAGGTACAACACAAATGATTTCTCAGTATTCGGCACGATTTCATCTGTGTATCACAAAAGTAGTATTAAAAATTAATTCAGGAATGTTTTCCAACCTCTCATAGATTTTGTATTATATCTCTCATAGGATATCCGTCCTGTTTTGAAAAATAAAAAAAGGTTTTCTGACAAACTTTAGTCAGTATTCAATGTTTTGAAATACTCCTAAAATTGTGAGCTTCTTAAAATATATTTTTTAATATTTCACGACTGCATTTTGTTGTTTCACCTTAAATGCAAAAAATATGACCATGTACCCAATAAACACAACACGAGACTCCATGCCCCATTTAACGTTTTGTATTTTTTTGTTATTTTATTATTTATTTATTCAAGGGTATTTTTTTACAAAATTCGAAAAAAATGTGACTTTACTGGTGTACCCCGTTCTTAGGTCATATTATACAAGGTTTAGTGTTGAAATTTCAAGTCAAGTGAAGTTTTTTTTTTTTTTTTACTTATATACAGTGAATTTAAATGTTAAGATTACTTATAAGTACAGTTAAGACCTAAGCAATATAAGAAAAATATTATGCGAGGAAAATTATAAAGCAATGAAGGAACACAAACTCATTAAATCTAAAATATAACATAACATTAATCATTGTTAGTTTGCAACACTGTGTATATATTCTTCCTTCCTGTGTCTATAATCCATGTTTTAATACTTCTTTTGAAGTCGGTAAAATTTTTAATGTTTTTTATTGCCAGAGGGAGGATGTTAAATAAATTTATATAGAAATATTGCAAAATTCTTTGTTCAAAAGTCGTTTTAATTGTAGGTTGGTGGGATGTATATTGTAATGAGGATCTTGTGAATCGACCCGAGTTCGTATGTGCAAAGTCATCCTGGATTTTGAATGCGTGAATTAAAATATCTTTCGAATCTAATATCAGAGTTTGAACGCATAGATCATAGTTTGTAGGAATTCTGAAGCTGGTAGAGCGGTTGTCCCGGTAAGATAGAGGTCCTGGGTTCGATTTCCAAATGCGACTGATACCTTTTTATTTCCTTTAGTTTTTTTCGGTTTCGCGTTTCATTTAGGATTGGTTAATATTATCTTCTTCAATAATTAAATATTACAATGAGGTTTATAAGTTTCAATAAGTCCAGAGTGCAAGATACTCTCAGTATCGCCCTGGTGAAAGACCACTTTTCAGAATTGAAACGTTGCTTTAAATTACTTTTAGTCGTGTTTGGTGACCAGATTGAACCAGGTGAACCTTCATATTCCCCTTCTCCTCCCTCCTAATAATAATAATAATAAATTGATTATTTGTATAGCGCCGTTTTCGTGAGAAAATCACCTCAAGGGCGCTTTACAACATAGTTTATCTAAACTATACATTATCACTTAGAATTACCTCACAACATTCCCCAATTGGGGATGCCATAGTCTCACTGGTCCAGACGGTTGGGAGCAGTTGGGACTCTTGTGCGGTATTCATATAAAAAAAAATTAAAATAGATAAATGTACACCCGGCGACAAAAAAATGATTAAAGGTGATTGCAATTTTTCACAATAATGTTATGTTTAAACTAAATTAAGTTATGCATAGTTAACTTTTCACAGGAAACCCGGTTTGCTCTTCGAAGGTGTTATTAAGAGATGGTTCTACAGTAAAACTTCGATAACTTAATAAATGCAGGCACCTTCTTCTGAAACCCTCACCTGACCTCTAGTCATCTCACTGATATCTTAACCTAATCTAAAATATCTTAACCTTATTTTTCCTAACCGTATTAAAAAAAAGGAAAGATAATAACGCAATGTTCTAAATAACGGTTATTTTTATTTAGAAATAGAACACATGCACATTTTGACGGCCTCCATGGTCGAGGGGTAAGGCTCTCGACTACGAATCCGAAGGTCGCGGGTTCAAATCCCGGCGTGCGCAAGTAATTTTTATTTAATTAATTTGTGTTGTTTCACAATTAATTCATTTAAAAATAATATATAGTATATTTGCGCACGTTCCAGAGTGGAAGATACTCTCAGTATCGCCCTGGTGAAAGACCACCATTCAGAATTGAAACGTTGCTTGAAATGGCTTTTAGCTGTGTTTGGTGACCAGATCTGAATAGCCAGGTATTCCCAACCTTCCTCTTCCCCTTCTTCTTCCCCTCACCAATACCTTCAGCCTCACAACATTCCCCAATTGGGAATGCCATAGTCTCACCGACTCCAGATATTTGTGAGGTATTCATTAAAAAAAAAAAAAAATGTATTCTAACACGAACAAAATATCTACAAACAAGCATTTTTACAATTTAAGTCACAATGTAAACTTATGAATTACATTTTTTAATTATTATTATTTTTATTGAAATTTAAAAATCTTATTTTAATATTTATGAAACTTGAAAACGGAAAAAAAAAACGTTCAGTCGCATCTGGGACCGTCGCAATTTTTTTCCGTTTTCATGTTTCATTTAGGTTATGTTAATATTATTTTATACAATGATTAAATTATGAATTACAAATCACACTTTAAAAATTAATACATTAAAAATTACATTTTACGTATTTCGTCGCTTCGTTCCTAAATTTAAAAACATTTTCTTCTTGTATAATTTCTTCAAATGTTTGGTAACTTTGTGGCATCATTATTAATTATATAAATTGAAAATACACTTTGTATATACCACTTTACTTAAAATATATAAATATTTCTACATGTTTCGATAGCAATGCTATCATCTTCAGGAATAAATGAATAAATTATTTATTCCTGAAGATGATAGCATTGCTATCGAAAGATGTAGAAATATTTATATATTTTAAGTAAAGTGGTATATACAAAGTGTATTTTCAATTTATATAATTTTCTTCTTCTTTTATATTTGTCGGTATTTCTTGGAAATGGCTCCATACAGTAGTGAGTTTTGCGATTTTGTTTTTTTTCGAATGGGAAGTCTTATTTCATTTCATTTCTTGTAGATTGGTTATGTCTGAGTTGATGTTTATTAATCTTTCTCAAGAATTCAGAATTTTGTTGGCCGTTAAACATTTTAAAGAGAAATACTATTACATTTAAGTATGTAATTTGCTTAAAAGACAGTATGTTTAGATACAGTACGTTAGTATTAACTTGG
Source organism: Halesus radiatus (assembly GCA_022606495.2). Classification (NCBI taxonomy): domain Eukaryota; kingdom Metazoa; phylum Arthropoda; class Insecta; order Trichoptera; family Limnephilidae; genus Halesus; species Halesus radiatus. The sequence goes on along the minus strand of JAHDVE020010596.1, from coordinate 32,559 downwards.
TGAAAATAACTAAAGTAAAATATTATTTCACGTTTAATTCCTATGAACGTAGACATGACAAATAAAAAAGGATGGCAACATTGATAAACTACAAGCGCTTTTAAAACTTTGTTTTTCACGAGTTAACTTGACTATAGTTTGGACGGGAGAAAGTTTTAACCGGGCGGAAGTTTGTCGTATTGCCAATGACGTTTTCGTAATAAGTACCCACCAACCAACTTCAGTTCGTTTACGTGGAAATTATTTTCCGTCGAGAAGGAAAAACGGACCTATTTAATACACAATGCTTCAATACAAACTTATTATTTGAAATTGTTAATGGTTTTATAGACAGCCCTGATATTGTCAGCTGACTTAAATTTAATATTCCAACTAGAACTACTCGATCTAATTTTATTCAATTGTAACAATAATTTGAGGACTGAGTCATTCAAAAATTCTCTATTACCTAGACTCCACGCAGAAGATAATGCATTTTCAGACATGGTAGATATGTTCAACTGCTCGGAAATCAAATAGCAACAAACGATTATTTGCATACATCCCCAACAATTATTAATACGTGTGTCTAGAGTATAGTATCAGTGAATGTGAGGTGCATTTTGAAGATTCGCCTCTGTAGCTAATTTCTTGTAATAGTACTTATCTATGTACCCACTGTGGGTGTGTTTTGCACGTGTGTTACTATTATAACTAACTTTATATGTAAAAGCCCATATAAAAGTACATAATACGATAAATAAATAAATAAATATTTGTGAGTTTCATTTTTTACTATGAAAAATCTGAGTGATTTAGAAATTTACCCAGCATATTTGATCAAGTCAATTATAATTATGTTAATTGTGATAACGAATTTTATGAACCAGCGCAACCATAACCGTTTTTTAAATATATAATCAATTTAACCCTATCATTACCAATATACTTCCTCAGGTACCTAAAAGAAGACTTTTTTATTTTTTTATTCCGCAGTCCGTATTCCAGCGACAAATACGGCAAATAAAGTGATGGATCCAGTTTCGTCGGTCTTGCTTCGTCTGAGATTCAATTCAATTCCTTATTCCTTTTAATTTTTTTACGAAATTTACATTATAAGGCATTTTTAAAGATATTATTAAATAAGACAGAATGTACAAAATCTAAAATAAAAACTTAAAAAACAAATAAGAATAAAAGAAAGCAGGTAGATATATATAATCTCAGTAAATTGCATATAATACACGTACAAATAGCAACAAAACTTTCTATGGATACAACGTTATCAGTGGCGTGCATTGTTCTATATCCAAAGGAAGGCTGTGTGTAGTTTTTTAAGTTTTGGTACTAGCGGGTATGAAGATTACTAGCAAAGACAGCTGTATGTTTCACAGCTTTAGTCCAAGCAGTACTCGGATGCCAGGCTTTGCGTTATGTATCCCGCTAAAACATTATATTACGAAAATCAAATTTACAGCTAAAGGTAGATGGCTAACAAAAAGTATGAATTCGTCCAAGGTAAATAATTCATTGATGTAGAACTATAGTGACATAATAAATAAACTATTTATTTTTCACGATTTTCGTGTTCTTTTAAACAATTTTCTTTTAATAGTTCGTTTTTCTTTGGGTATGCGCAGCTTTTCAGCAATTATGGACTTCACACCACTAATCATTTCGTTTATTTTATTTTATGATATGTTCATATTAATTTATGTTAGATTGCAAATGATTTTTTTTCTTTACTAATAAAAAATAACCCCTTCATGCCTAAAAATATTTACCAAAATTATTAGCATATGATTATAAATATAATTACCTATGGTTATCAATCGTAAAATATCCACTAAATGTGGTCACAAAAATGCGGTGCTGAACCATTTTTTTAAATATACTATAAATACGTGAGTTTTTTTATTTACGTTAGGTAAGTACTGACCGGGGTAGGGCTCCTGACAGCAGGGGTAGTACTTCTCGTGCCTCTCCGCAGGCACCCCCAGAATGTCCCACTCCACAGAGGGATAGTACTCGCGCAGCTCTATGCCAACCTCCACCTTATTGTCCCCGGGCTTCTGGCTGATGTGCTTCAGGTCGATCTGAGGGATGAAAAATATTGTCATTATATCCGTAATAAATTATATAATAATCGAAGTTCAACGGGTAAGGGCAGTTTAGTTCTGATTATGAATGTGCTCTATCTATTAAAAGACATCCACAGTAATCGTGATTTTGCGAAAGGTATAGTAATACAGGAACAATCTAAACTTACACAACTACTATTGGTCGAATGCATCTTTTATATTTTAATCTTATGACTAATGATTGACTGATGATTTATTTAATGTACGAGGAAAATCAAAAAACCCAAGATTAGCATAGTGGAGTTCTGATACCAGACCTAGTGAAGAAAGAAAAAAAAAGATATCAGACGGAATGCACCTAAAAGAAATGCAATATATATATATATACGAGTACATATGCATTTTAAATACGTATTTATCCGGCGTGTGTTTTGAAAAATCATGTATACATATTTTATAAATATGATATTATAAAATATATTTAAATTCAACATAAATTCCCAAGACACATTAATTATAAACTCTGTATTCCCATTGAAATCATTAACTTTAATTACTTGATTAAATAACTAAATTTACTAGATCTCTCAGATCGAAGAATTATTTCCGACTTGATATTTATGTTTAAAATTGTAAATGGTAATATAGACAGCCCTGATTTATTAACAATTTAATTTAAATCAAATTTAATAATGTTATTATTAAGTTCTGCAAGTATTTTTAGTATTTATTATTGTGACAGCTCTTTAGACGTTCAAGGCCATTTTCAAACATGAAAATGATGAAGGATTTATTCATATACACATATGAGAGATTTTTTTCTCATTTTTTTAATATCCGATTGAACTCGCAATGTGATAAGGATATATAGAGCGAATTAGCATAGATATAAATGGATAAAAGACGAAGTGGGAGTCGGTTCATGTACACATGGGAGAGGAGCGTATACAATAAACTCAGCCCCATTGGAAATAGTCCAAAGAAGACCGATTAAAATAATTCTCAAAAAACCATCTGATTTTTCAACCCGTGAGTTATTCAACGAATTTAAAATCTTAGATTTAAATACAATATACAAAAAAAATCATTACTTCAAATCCATAAAGAAAACTAAAAATAAGTCATTGAACACCAGGCTGAGAACCACGGGACAAATAATAATCCCTAAACTTAATACAACAACAGCTCAACACCATTACACATATTCAGACATAAAATGTTTTAACGAACTATGAAATTTGTAAGAAAAAACTTAAAATATATTTTACAAGAAACTAATTTCAGACGTATATTGTAAGTTCACTTGGAGAAAATTTATATATTTTTATACATTTACATTATATAGATATATTTTATTTCTAAAAATTTCCTTTTTATTATTTTTTTTTGAAATTAGTGTTTAGACACCAGAATATCATGTTCATGGTAACAAACCATAATAGTACTCCCTCTTTAAACCAAAAAATATTACAAAGTATTAATTAAAATAAAAAGAAACTAAAAGGATTATATAAATAAATTTAAAAAAAAACATTTTTAGTACTTACGTTCCTACTCTTATCACCATGTAAACCCATGTGGTTAATTAACTAACTAACTAACTAACTAACCATCACGCCGTTTCCCCGCAGGGGTAGGCAGAGAGGACGGACCGCCAAACAACTCGATCTTGGCATACACTTCTTGCTTCATTCACATTCATACAACGCCTCATACATTCTCTTCTGTTATTCCGACTTCTGACATGGCCCGACTCGAGTATTTGATTCACTTGATCGTGCCATGTCTTCCTCAGGGCGTCCCCGGCTTCTCTTCCATTCACATTCGCGTCATATATTCTCCTTACACTCCTTTCTTCGTTCATTCGCTCTACATGCCCAAACCATCTAAGCGTCCCTTTCTTAATCTTGCTCACTACGCTTACATCAGCCTTGCATTCTTTACGAATCTCAACATTTTTCACTCGATCATACATGGTTTTACCACACATTCGTCTCAGAGATCTCATTTCTACAGCATTCAGTCTACTTTCATCCTTCCTCTGCCAGTTCCATGCCTCACTGCCATACATCAAGGTTGGTATCAGCACTCCATTGTGGACTGCTAGCTTCGCTTCCTTGGACAACTTTTTGTTTGCGCCAACCGCGTTCAGTCCTCCGTTAATGGAGTTTCCTGCATTCACCCTTCTTTCAATATCCCTATCAGTCTTTCCATCTCTCGTAAACATACTTCCCAAATACACAAACTCATCAACCTGCTCCAAGTATTCATCATTCACAACTATATTGCATACTGTTTTCGTACTCTCTCTTTCAAACACCATGACTTTGGACTTATTTACATTCATCATTAGCTCATTCATCATACATACTTCGTTCATCCTAGATACGAGGGACTGTAGATCTTCTATACTATTAGCAATCAGCACCGCATCATCAGCATACAACAGGCAACACACTTGCAGACTACTCATTTTTGCGCCCAGCCCACCTCTTTCAATTTTGCATACAATTATCCATGTATAGATTGAATAACCACGGTGACATTACGCAGCCTTGCTTAACACCTTTTGTGATGTCAAACCACCCCGTAAAATCACCGTTTGCCCTAACACATGCAACGCTTCCCTCGTACAGCGATGCGATTGCCTGTATAAGATTTGTATTCACACCATACTTAGACAACACCTTCCATAACTTTTTCCTGTCAACTCTGTCGTATGCTTTTTGTAGATCTACAAAAGCACAGAAAAGTTTCTGTTTTTTTGCCAGAAACTTCTCTGTGAGCATACGCAACGAGAAAATCTGATCCATGCACCCCCTTCCACTCATAAATGCGCCTTGCACATCCCATATTTTATCCTTTGTTTTCATTTGTACCCTTTCAATCAATATCCTACCATACAGCTTACCAACTGAACTTAGCAGGCTAATAGCCCTGTGATTTCCACATTCCATGCGTGACCCTTTACCTTTGTATAGAGGCATGATCACAGCCCTTCTCCAATCTAGTGGGGTGTAACCCTCCTCTAGACACTGGTTAAAAAGTTTGCATAACCATGTGAGAATTATACGGCTATTATATGTAATAAATATCTTTAAAAAAATATAGAACGATTAAGTAGACAAATACTTATACTAGTATGTTGAGTTATGTCAAGAGTTGTAATGTCAAAAGAACATGTTTTAGATAATGTATGAATTTGGATGAAAAAATGGTTGTGTCATTACAGAATTATGTGACCTTCCATCTTCCCTATGATCCCGTACGGGGAAATGGCGTGATTTTTAATAGTTAATCATTACAGATATAAATAGAATAACAATGTTAAGTTTTAAAAATAATTTATACAAATACAGACACTAAAAACACTGCGTTCGAATTCAAGAAAGTTACAGCAACGACGTACCTTCCAACTTTCCGTTCTCATTTTTTTCTTTTTCGTTTTTATTACACCCAACTCTTATTTCACCCCTATGGCTTATAGAATGAAACTTTACGACATAATATAAACTGCGAAATGGCGGAGGTCACGTACACTTTGCACCAAAACTTTGGAGATTCAACTTGAAATACGATTATAATAAGTGAAAGAAATTTAATGCAAAAACTGAATGTAGAGTATAACCTTTAAGTATATATGCGCATGTATCAGAATAAATAGTAATTTATTTGTTTTATTAATTAATCACGTGTGCTAATAATTAAAAAAAATTAATATATTGATACATAACATAACCAAACACATTTTCCCATATAATAACAACAATTACTTTGTTTAAACCAATCCTTTTAATATGTAAGTATTATTATTTATGTTATTAATATAAATTTGAATAATAATAACGATTTTTATTTAATTTTTTCTTGAGTTTTTTACGTTATTGATATAAATAAATTATTTTTAAATTTCTAATACAAATTTTTTATTTAAATTTTTTTAATATTTTTTAATTTTTTTAAATTATAATTTTTTTAATTACATACTTTTGTGACTTATTTAAAAAAAATGTATGCTTGCAATTTGTCCAATTTGGTTATTACTTGTCTATCTATACTTGTCATTATTTTTAGTAGGTACTCGTATATTGTTGATCCCGATGAGGAAAACTTTGCTTCTCAATTTACATATTAAAACAGTGGTTTAAATAAAGTAAATGTTTTCAACTTATTAAATCACGATTCTATAAGGTGATTACGCATTTTTTAAAGAAATAATATTAAACAATATTTTTAAATTTAAGGATATTCAATTACAAACTTAGCAATAATGATTGTGGCAAACATATTTTATTATTTTTTTTAAAAATCTATATATATATATATATATCTTTTTGAATCATTTCCTCATTACTGAGGATTGTGACCCCCACCACAAAATCCCTCGTGTACAAGGCTCCTTCACTTCTTGCGATTCTGCGCTATGTGGAGAGTTGAGTACACTTTGGTCACTCCAACACATCGGTGAATTTCCGAGATATACGATATATATATGGAAGAGTGTCTGAGGTTTGGTTTGATTTTTAATACAAATCTACAGTTTTATTCTAAACTTGATGATATATTGAACACTTGATCTTCATAACAATAGGAAGGTCGCTGTTTACACAAGATTTCTAAAATCATCCCCCTTTCCCACCCATTAAAGCAGAATTTTCGCGCTTCTGAAAGATGTCGATATTTACGTATTAAAACAGTGGTTTAAAAAAAAGTTATTGTTATTATTTATAACTTCACATAGTGATTACGCATTATTTTACAATGTAGCATTCAAATTTTGTACATTTTAATTTTAAAATAAGAAGAAAATTACTGGGTAGGGGTAGTACATCACAACCTCAAAATTTTACTTTAAACCATTAATAACCCCGGGCAACGCCGAGTGCTTCAGCTAGTTAAACAAATATTTTTAAACGTAGTAATTAGTTAATTAATTCAATTTTTAATTATTTTATTGAAGTTAAAAACCTCATTGTAATATTTAATCATTGCAGAAGATAATATTAACACAACCTAAATGAAACATGAAACCGAAATAAAACAATAGAAAATAAAAAAAGATATCAGTCGCATCTGGTCTCATTAGCTAAGTTGAAGTTAAAGCGGTTGTCCCGGAAAGACAGAGGTCCTGAGTTCGAGTCCCAGATGCGACTGATATCTTTTTTTTTTAATTTCTGTTGTTTTTACGGTTTCATGTTTAATTTAATTTAATTAATATTTGGGTGGCCTGGTTCTTTATTGAAAATCTGATTTATTTTGCCTTTTCTGTCCTGTGTCCGTGTATCTCTTGTTGTAATTTAATTTCTTATTGAGCTCTTTTGACAACATCCCGTTAAGTTTATGTATAAAAATATGTACAGTCAATTATTTAGTTTACTTCACCGTCAAAAATTCTTAAAAGAGTAGTATTGGAATCTGCCAACTGTTCGGATACCTTTTGTGGTCAAGCAACAATGTGTTGTACAACCAGACCCTTCAGTTTCCAAATAAATATCCAACCTGCCAGATGTTTTTCATTAAAGTAACTACCTAACTAACTAACCATCACGCCGTTTCATTAAAGTACCGTCCATGTATTACAAAAAGTTACCCATTATTTGAGTTACGAGTTTATGAACACAAACATTCCTCGCTAACAACATTTGCAGTTATATTTTCATTCAAGGTTTACTGGCAACACTTAATAAATTTATCTCAATACTGTATAAAACTTGTATATAAAGAAATTTATTGCAAATGCTCAAGCTCCGTTTTAATGACATCTTTGCACATTTCACGTATCATTATAACTGTTCATTTTGTTTGTATATATATCTGCATATATGTTTACGTGTGTATGCACTTATGTATAAAAAAAGGTATGTATATTTTTATGATCTAATCCTCATGCATGTCTTTTTCTCCTTTCTATCTTCTCCTTTCTTTTATAATTTTTCCAGTTTTTCGCATATTTATATACAAAATCCATATGCTTACACTAGACTTCATACAAAATAACTATACTCCATTGGTCACCATGAAACAGGCAGCCGCCCAGTATGGTGACCTAATGTAATTACTTCATGTAAATGTCTCCATTAAATATCATGTATTTTATAAATAAAAAAATGAATATAAAGATACACATAAGCTATGACGGATTCCGTGATCGAGGGTTCCGAAGGTTCAAATCCCGGTAATGCGCAAGTAAATTTTATTTAATGAAATTGTGTTGTTTAATAATAAATTCACATGAAATAATATATAGGACTTGCGGTACGTTCCAGAGAGGTAGATACTCTCAGTATCACCCTGGTAAAACACCACTTTTCAGAATCGAAACGTTGCTAAAATGACTTTAGCTGTGTTTGGGCACCAGATCTGAATATCCAGGTGCTTTCCAACCTTCCACTACCCGTCACCTTGCCCTAACACATATTTCAACCTCACACCATACCCAACTTGGGGATGCCATAGTCTCACTGGATCCGATTAGCAGAGAGCAGTTGGGACTCTTGTGCGGTATGGACATAAAAAGCCTATAAATAAATAAGAATGTATTGCAGCTTTTCAGTCTCACTCGTTAATAAATTTTTCTATCGATTTCCGGGAATTAAATTCTGACTTATATTCGCTAAATACCTCAAATAATCTGGGGTTAGATTCCGGTTCCTTTTGAGGATAAGACATTGTTCTCATCCTTAGGATTAAATGACAATACATTCTTAAAGGAGTTTGTGGATTAATTATCACAGTTTTATTAATAAAAATCGTAGGTGCATCATACATACTTAACAAGTACATAATTTATGATATTTTTTAGAATTTAGAATCACTTTTATGTGCTATTTCGGACCTTTGATTTAGGTAGTTTACAAAAATCACAAATTCGTTAATTCGGTTCATTTAAAAGCATTAATATTCGACAAATAAATCTCTAATAATGTTTTATGTCAACACTTATGGTTATTTTGGTTTTTCTTTTGTTAATACTATGAACATATCGATATTTTTAAAGAATGTTACTCACTTAATAACAGATCTCATCCGAGAGACTCGGAACCATTGTTAAGCCTGTGAGCCTAAAGATAAGGACAATTTATTATTCATAAAAAATATTACCTCTTTTCATTATTATGTACTTATTACTATTTAGTTATTAATATTTACTTAACATTTAATGTGTATTATTATATGCTTATTACTATTTACTGATAATTATTTTCTTATTATTGTTATCTAATTTTTATTATTTATTTACTTATTAATATTTACTTATTATTTAACATCTATAAAAAATGTTTTTGTTTATTTACCAGTAATCACTCGATAGCTAGTTATAACCGATAACTGAACCAAAACTATGAATCCTGTGATTATTTTTAATTGGATTATTAACGCTTACGCACCTCCCAATGCAGATTTTATAAACATGGTCATGTAAATGTTCCAAAACAATACATAAATAAATCGTGATATTTTCGAACCCTACTGAAAAGATAAACCAATAGAAAAGTGTTGTGGGCGTGTCCGTATCCCGAAGTAAGCTCAATTTTGCCTTACTTCCGGTGAAATTGATTCTACGGCGACCTTTCGGCGCCCAGGCCCCAGACAGGCCAAATAAATTAACTTTCTATTCAAAAAAAAAATCGATATATTTATTGTGTTCAAATTTAATTTGTTGAACTCCGTTTTATTTTATTTTATTTAATAATAAATATTATTATTAATATATTTTCATATTAAGGGGGAACTTTGTGATATGACATTATTATTTTAAAATAAAACTATAACTTCGTTTACATTACTTTTATTTTTTTATTATATGCTTATTACTATTTACTGATCATTATTTACTTACAATTATTATTTAATTATTATTATCTGATTCTTATTATTTATTTACTATTATCTAACAATTAATATTTAAAAAAAATTATTCATGTATTATTGTTTGCTTATTGAAATTTACTGATTATTATTAAATTGTAAAGCCGCTCATCTCAACACAGGATTGTCCTAGTGAGATGAGTGACTAATATTTTTGTTTTTATAATTAAATTTAAGAATAAATAAATAAAAATAACGGGAATCGGGCATGGGCCTCACATCAATGAACATGGGTTCACATCAATCGACACTCCGAGGTCGCCGGGAAAAAAATAATAATTACGTAAACTAGTGATTAAATACAAAAATCGAGGATGAATTTTGTTTACGTAAAAATGTCCGATGATAATAATAAATCTGCAAATTATTCCCTACTTCAAAATAAATTGATGGTGGTGATCAAAATATAATTCGGACATTATTATTTTGAGCAAAACAGAAAAAGCAAACAAATTATCACATTACGAATTCCCCAGAATTTTTATTTTATCCTTCTCTCAATGAGTAAATTACGTTAAAAAAGTTTTGACAGTAACATAGGTAACGTTTTGCCGGAGCGTTTTTATGTAAAGCTTCTCTCAATTTGTTTTGACAAACATAAATGATTTTGAGACAAATTTTAACATTAAATTTCTTGTGTTTTGACCAGACGATTTAGTTTTATAATTTTGAATTTCTGCTCAGTACTAACCGCCACAATGGTGATGTCGTAGAAATATATATGTTTCTTTTGATATAAATAAAGGTAGTAAAATAGTTAATAATCAATTTTTTTTTAAATAGCTATCTCTTGAATTAATATTAGTAATAAAAATAATTTCTTTTTTAGTTTCTAATATAAATTTGTTATCAAATGTTTTATAATAATTTTTTATTAATTATTACCTGCTTCAATCAATATTCGTTTATGTTCATAATTTGTCTATTCTTAAATTATTGTGTTCTATGTTTATCATTTGTCTGTAGTTGACATTATTATTTTTTAGTATCTTGTATATTGCTGATGAGGAAAGCATCGCTTTCTAAACATGTTGAAATGTATTTCCCCCACCCTCCTTTTCCCCTTCTCCTTCCCCGCCCTAATACCTCCAGCCTCACAACATTCCCCAATTGGGGATGGTACAGTCTCACTGGCTCCAGACGGTTGGAAGCAATTGGGACTTTTGTGCGGTATTCATATAAAAAATGCATATTTAGTAATAAAAAAGTGGTGATTACAAAGTGATTTTTAATTTTTTTTTTTTAATAATGACGCGACAAAGTGAATACCAATCTCTTGAAGAAATTATATATATATATATATTTTTTTTTTTCCTTTATTTTTTTTTTTATTGAACGTAGTCACTCCGTGATTTGACATATTAATGAAAAGTTTAATTTTTTACCCTGATGAAGCTTGTGTTATGCGAAACCGGTCGGTCTTAATAAAAAATAAATAAATTTCGAGGTTATGAAAAAAGTGATTGTCACATATTTTTTACTTTACATGTAATTGAATCTGAGAAAGCCGTATTTATCACTCCTGTACTATGACGTTAGTCAACTTTTGAGAAAAACTGTTCACCATGCGACCGGTTCACCACATACGTTAATATTATTTTAATCTGATTTTGCATAGAATAAAGAATACACACTATAAATGCCATCCGTGTAGATTTAAATGGAAGCCGGTGTGCCTTTGACTAAGTACCTTTTGTTTATAGCTTATATAGAGTCAATGAAAATACAGAAAATATAGCGCTCTGTCTCTATAAGACTGCCTGCGTTGTATAAAAATGATAAATCGATTTTTGTAATAGAAATTTTAGGGCCAGAATGCCATACTTTTGAATCACGAAACACGCCCTTGTCGCATTTCTTGTGTTCTTTTATATTCGATAAGCTTTTGTTGTGTATAAATTTGATATCAATGGTCAGAATAGCATCAGTCTGTTAAATTTCATGGATAAGATTAAGACATTTATTTACAGAAATTTGACAAATGTTTGAAAATAATATCAACGTCAAACCCAAAATTGCTTTCACAAATATCACGAACTGATAAGCAAATGTATGTCTAAATAACTTCCCAGCGGAATCGAGGAAAATTTTAGGGTTTTCAAAGAGGATAAAATGATTTGATTCTGGTTTTGGATACTTAAAAAAAAAACATTCTTGCACTGCCCGGAGCTATTGCGACTATAACACCCTTCAAGTTGGAAATATTGAGAGGTGAAAAAAATAATAGAGGCATAAAGAGGAACTTCAGTAACTACCTGGTTTTTACTATCTAGACTGCGTAACTAATCATGGATTTAACAATTCAGCAACATGTTTCGTTTCTGAATTGCGGCCTCTTAGTTAATTACTTAAAATTTTGTTTGCGGGCAGTCGAGCTACCTACGCATTTTGTTGTTGTTTCAGTAATGTACCGTTTTATACGAAGAATCAACTGTTAGGAATAAATTAATATTGTTTGCTATTACGAATCTGAAAATAATTTCCCATTAACCAAAACCATCTATTTTCGTTTATCTACCGAAAAAATTTGTCTGAGTTTGTGGAAAAAATAAACAAAAAAAGGAACATTAATTAATGAATCATCAGTAGCGATTAAATCAAATCTTTGTTATTTTGATTATCGATTTTTTATTGTGAAATTTAACAAGTTTTGAGAATTTTTTTATGCGATGGGAAGGTATTAAAGAAAACGACTTCCCATCACACATTCAAATGCCTAAATATTATTTCTTTTGACCTACACTATTGGAATAATATTATCTTTATTTATTTTATCTCATCAAAAATCTCTTCATTTTGGTTTGAATGTTTCTTATAAATAGCAGACAATAATATAATGGATAATAATATAATAATATAATGGATATAGCTATTAATTGTTTTTGTGTTTAATTCGTAGAACTCCATTAATTTTTTTATTAAATTTAATGTAAATCAAATTTAATAATGTTATTATTAAGTTCTGCGAGTATTTTTAGTTTGTATTATAGTGACAGCTGTTTCGGCGTTTAAGGCCATCTTCAAACTGACTCTTCGATAGTTGAAAGTAATATCTATTGATAAAAAAAAATCACTTAAAAAATGTGTTAAGTAAAATACGTTTTTTCTTAAATGAACAAATAAATGAGATAAGTTTGGACAGAAACAATCACTCTAAAACCTGTAAAGATAATTCCCGGGAAACAAGAGAAGTAATACCGAAAGCTAAATGGCCAAATTGTTTTCGCAGGATCACAAAACCACGCCCCACGAGCGTTTAAATTGAAACAAACTTTAGCCCTCGCAAATGAACTTCCTGAAATCTTAACTTCCAGCAACCTTCGGAGTAAGCAGCCGAAAGGAATAAAGAGTAGAATCAGCCCTAATTAGGAATACGACGGGTCTTAGGCGAAGTTCTGTCCTTTGTTAGGGCGGACTTTTATTTGGCAGCGTTTGGAAAAGTCGGGAAGGAAACTGCAATAGAAATGATTTAGGATACTTTTTAAATTGAAAAAGTCAAGTGTTTTGTTAGAAAATTGATTCAAATATTGAATTGGATTTTGTTTTGGTAAGGCAAAAATCTTACGTAATAATAAGCTGACTTTCGGAAATGACATAACGAGTTGTAAATAGTTACGTTAATATAGAAATCTAATACATATAGGAGTGCAAATTTCAAGATGCCAGAACTCACCGGTAGAGAGATTTAATTTCTTCAGAAATATAGAATCTTAACTATGGTAGCTGACTTCGGAAATGACATAACGAGTTTTAAATAGTTACGATAATCTAGAAATCCAATACAGAATGGAGTGCAATTTTCAAGATGCCAGAACTCACCGTTAGAGAGATTTAATTTATTCAGAAATATAGAATCTTAACTATGGTAGCTGACTTCGGAAATGACATAACGAGTTTTAAATAGTTACGATAATCTAGAAATCCAATACAGAATGGAGTGCAATTTTCAAGATGCCAGAACTCACCGGTAGAGAGATTTAATTTATTCAGAAATATAGAATCTTAACTATGGTAGCTGACTTCGGAAATGAAATAACGAGTTTTAAATAGTTACGATAATCTACAATTCTAATACAGAATGGAGTGCAATTTTCAAGACGCCAGAACTTCCCGTTAGAGAGATTTAGTTTCTTCAGAAATTCAGAATCTTAACTATGGTAGCTGACTTTTGGAAATGATATAACGAGTTGTAAATGTTACGTTAATATAGAAATCTAATACATAAAGGAGTACAAATTTCAAGACGCCAGAACTCACCGGTAAAGAGATTTAATTTATTCAGAAATATAGAATCTTAACTATGGTAGCTGACTTTTGGAAATGACATAACGAGTTGTAAATGGTTACGATAATCTAGCAATCTAATACAAAAGGAGTGCAAATTTCAAGACGCCAGAACTCACCGGTAGAGAGATTTAATTTATTCAGAAATATAGAATCTTAACATAATGACATAACGAGTTTTAAATAGATACGATAATCTAGAAATCCAATACAGAATGGAGTGCAATTTTCAAGACGCCAGAACTCACCGTTAGAGAGATTTAGTTTCTTCAGAAATATAGAATCTTAACAATGGTAGCTGACTTTTGGAAATGATATAACGAGTTGTAAATAGTTACGATAATCTAATTGTTTTGTGAAGGTTCACCTCAATTGTACTTTTCACTAACTAACCTAACCCAATATAATTAGAAAATAACAGATGTACTACAAATATATATTCAATTCAAAACTGCAACTTAAAATATTTATGAGCAGCAGACTCAATTACATGAGCAATATAGGTGTTCGTACTTGTTTACACTCTTCAAAGTTAACAAAGTTTCAGGTTTTTAAATTCCTTTAGCGTAGTTTTGTTTGATCGATATTTGGATCATGTAAGGCAGCAAGGTTACATTCAAGAAAGCCTGAAAAACGAAATCTCTGATTAGCGTTAAATAAAGGATGTAAAGACACTGTAAAAAGAGGTTTTCTAAATACAAAAAATTGTACTCACTACAAAAAATTATTATTATCACTATTAAAGAATACAGTTCATTGCTCTACGCTTGTTGGACGAGCACACAAATAAGGTGCTAATGTCACTTTGGATGTTGCTAACGCAAGAAAACCAACAAAACATTATCTGTTAATTCTACACGAGTAGTTGGAAAAATGTCCCAATGACGTTTTTCCAAGAACCGTAAACTTATAAATTATATAAAGTAAATACTAAAATGTCCGAAAATATGTTCAAATTGAAAATTAGTGTATGCGTTTTCTAGCGTTTCACATAAATTTCCAGTACGTATTTCACATAAAACTTAAAATCTTACGTTTGTCAAAGGAAACCGTATATATTTTTCTAACTACCCATGTCCAATTAATGATAATTTGTTATTAGTATTTCTTACATTGTATTTTTGAGTGCCCCCCTTTAACACAGCAAATTAAAACTAAATCTATTTTTGCTACATGTTGGCCATCGGAATGTCTAGTATTTCTTTGGAAAGCGTAATAATTGGGTTAATTGTGAATACAACATTTATTACTAATGACCAATTAAATAATTGGTAAATTATTTGAATCGGATGCATATGATATAACTGCATAGTTATTTGATTTAGTTTGCAAATAATTTGAAGGCATAAAAATGAATCACACATTCCCTCGAGGACTTCCCTCTGCTATGAGCTTTTGCATAGATATCCGGTGGTGCAAAAGTTTTACGAGCGGTCGCAAGCCTTTGAAGTTTTGACCAATCGACTATTGCACGTAGTACCGAATGCTCCAAGATCGCCGAACTTCGCCTCGGAGGATACCAACCCCTATTCCCTGCGCCCTAAAGCTCACTTTATAATATTATTACGCTGTTATATCGCGTAATTGAATGAGTCTTGAAACTTGTTAAGCTAAAATGGTTTCAGCACGTTCGAATTTTAATGGATACCGCGTCGATTCCGTGTCTGGAATTTAAATTGAAAGCTTTCGACTATTCCTCGGGATTCTAGAATAATTGGAGATCACAGGCTCAACTGGCTATGGAGCTGGTACAACGAGCTCTGTCTCGAGCTGCGGCATTATATTAATTCCGTGAATAGACCATTCTGTATAATTTCGAATCAATCCGAACGATATTGAAACGGATATTTATTGAAAATAAAAACAGAACGATTTTCGCCGAGCGGAGCGAGTTACGTAATGTACGTAAGACATTCGGGGTATACGAATGTTGTTATTATTGGAAAGCGCTTCAAGTCGCGTGTGCGATTCGTGTTAGGCAGATAAATAATATTATCTATCATCGGAATAATGTTAAATAACTATATATAGGTCTCCGTGGTTACTGCTTCGGATGAGAACAAGATACAAATAATCGAGATACAGTGAGAATTATCATAAATAATCGAAGTGGATATATCTGATTGTATGACATACCAGGAATCCCCGAATGGTTAGATATGCTTGTATCTATTTTCAGCTTGCAAAACTATTTCTGTCATAGTTTAGGAAGCTTAGGAAGATCAAACGATTGGTAACTTTGTGGCTTCATTATTAATTAAACAATTTAAAATGTTTACACCACTTTTATAAAAATAAATAAATATCTCTACATGTTTAGACAGAAATGCTGTCATCCTCAGGAATATATGAATACTAAAAAACATTTTCAAGTATAGACAAATTATAAAAATTAGAACAATAATTTAAGAATATACAAATTATAAACATAAACAAAAATTAATTAAAGTAGGTAAGTAATTAATCAAAAATTCAAATAAAAAATAATTATAAAACATTGAATAATTTGTATTAGAAATTAAAAAAAGAAATTACTATTATTACTAATATTAATATGAAAAAAAAATTAAGAGGTAGCTATTTTAAAAAAATATTTGATTATGTGTTAAATTTAATTCGCTATTAATACTTTTTCTTATTTCTAAAATTTCAAATTTATCTAATTGTAAATAGGTTGTATTTGTATGTAAAATGTTTAAGCCTTTATTTATTTTTATATGTTGTAATAGGTTCACATCAGCGTAATATCCTTCTTAGAGATTGCTTAAGATATCTGCGATTTAAATTTTTGTGACATTTTACTCTGGTATGTTATATGTATTTCCTATTTACATTCATGTGTTAGATACTGTTAATACATACAATTAAGGTTAAACTAAATTTTAAGTATCGAACAAACATTGAATAAATAAAAGATTTAAGCAAAATTTACCTAATTCAGTTCACAGCTGCTTATTATAAAGTATAGGCCAATTCGAGAGGTGAGTATGTGTTTACCCATCGCTTTGCACGGGAATGGGAGGGATAGGTGCGTACGTCCACCACTCCTAGACATAATCAACCCCTGATTCCCACCCAGCCCTCGTAATGTATTTTATTTTATGTAATATATTATATCTTCTGTATCATTACCGGTTCGTATAATACTTAACCCTATAATTATTTGTATATATTGCATTAACCCTATACTTATTTGTATATATTGCATTAACCCTATACTTATTTGTATATATTGCATTAACCCTGTACTTACTTGCATATATTGCATTTACCCTATACTTATTTGTATAGATTGCATTGACCCTATATTTACTTGTATATATTGCATTTACCCTATACTTATTTGTATATATTGCATTAACCCTATACTTACTTGTATATATTGCATTAACCCTATACTTACTTGTATATATTGCATTTACCCTATACTTATTTGTATATATTGCATTAACCCTATAGTTATTTGTATATATTGCATTAACCCTGTACTTATTTGTATATATTGCATTAACTCTTTAATTATTTGTATATATTGCATTAAATTTGTTTTTTTTTATGTTATGTTTACTTTTATTGTTATACTACATACTTTTAATATTAAAATGTTAACTCTGCGGTCAGTGTAGTAATTTCATGCTTCAGATTCTTTGTATTATAATGTACATGTTTTATTTTATTTTTATTTTCTTGCTTTGCATCTCAATATTAAATAACAATAATATGAATGCACTTATGATACCACTACTAGTTATATTTAACTTGTTTATACAAGTCCTTTTATATTTACGCAATATTACCTATTACTCTATGTAAAAGCCTAATAGGGCATTGATAATTTTTTTTTTCTTCTCAGAACTTTTTTTCATCCCCATCCTTAAAAATATCTTTCACACAGCATCTCCAAAGACGACACAGGCCCCGAGAGAAATAATATTTCTCGCGGTCTCTTGGAATGAAGCCTGATAGTAAAACTATGAAATATGTGAAAAAATATTGTTGTTAATTTGATTTAAGTTAAACCCCACTTTGTTAAAGTGACAACATTGAACAAAGGGATGGAGGCCTGATCGACAAAGAGAAACCGTATTCAATTACCTCAAGGGTGTTTTTTCCTGATAAATTGTTTCATGTAGGCAAACACGTTTCGGCGGCTGATTAGGGGTTAAATATTTACACCACCAGGCGGCTCCGCTCCGAGGGAGCCCAATCTCTGAGACGGGGATTTGAATATTGAGGGTATTATAGCCCGCTCTAGTCTCCATACTTACGATGAGAGGGAGGATTATAATTAAACTAAAATAATTTAGGAATCGTCAGGGGGTTGGGAAAAAATGGTGGTACATTATTATATATTTATTTTAATAATTTATCGAGAAAATATTATCAAATATTAAACGAAACACGAAACCGAAAATAACCACAGAAAATAAAATAAAAATATCAGCCGCACCTGGAAATTGAACCAAGGGCCTCTGTCTTACCGGGACAACCACTCTACCAAATGAGCTAATGAAACCATTTCACTTTACACCATCTTCATCCATATTATATCTCAAATTTAATACTTGTCAATTTTATTCTCCATGTTTCGTAAGAGAGAGGTCCTGGGTTTGATGCGACCGATTTTGACCCCACAAGAGTTCCAACTGCTCCCAACCATCTGGAGGCAGTGAGACTATCGCATCCCCAATTGTGGAATGTTGTGAGGCTGAGGGTATTGGGGAGGGGAAGGAGAAGTGAAAGAGGAAGGTGGGAAAATACCTGGCTATTCAGATCTGGTCACCAAACACGCCTAAAAGCCATTTCAAGCAACGCTTCAATTCTGAATGAATTTCTTTCACCAGGGCGATACTGAGAGTATTTTCCACTGATACCTTTTTTTTAGTTTCTTTTTCGATTTCGTATTTCATTTAAGATTTTCTAATTTTATCTTCAATGATTAAAATTAACATCACAAAAAAATATTTAAAAAATATCTTGTTATTTCTGCTATTTAATGTTTCTTAGCTCATTAATAAATAAAAAAAAGTTGTTTCTTACCGGGTGGCAATTTTCTCCAACCAACCCAGAAGTTGAAGGTAATAGACCATTTTACAGAAAGTTCTTTGAACAGAGATTCTATATTAGGGCATAGCCAATCGATAAACATGCCAAATGAAATATAATTACATTTAGACGATTTCATACAGCGCCTTTTAGTAATTACATCACCGCAATGATACTACTTTTCTTAGGCTATTCTTTTCTTTGGTTTTACCTTTCTTTGGTTTTACTTTTCTTTGGTTTTACTTTTCTTTGGCTTTACTTTTAATTGGTTTTACTTTTCTTTAGCTTTACTTTTAATTGGTTTTACTTTTCTTTGGTTTTACTTTTCTTTGGTTTTACTTTTCTTTGGATTTACTTTTCTTTGGCTTTACTTTATTTTGGTTTTACTTTTCTTCGGTATTACTTTTATTTTAAAACGTCTTAAATAAAATCTCGAAAATGCGTCACTCAAAAATGGCCCGAAACATCACTGTATAGTAGGGTGGTCCAAAAATTTTTTTTATTATTTTTCATCTGACCGCTCCGTGAATTTGTTACATGTATTCATAGTAATAACATAGTAAAATTTCAGCGAGATGGCTCAAGTAAAAAGGGGTGCTCAATCGAGTGTTGTTTTTGAAATTTTTGTCTAAAATGCTTAATTTGTACTTTTTAATATATTATAATAAAACTAATATAAAACTTTTTCCACTTAATTTTATTTGACTGTAACCAGGTTCAGCCTGTCAAGACCATCTTCAGGCTTATATAAACAAATATGGGGGAGGGTAAGAGGGGTGGTCTACAAGGATTTTATTCGAATATGTGGGTTTTCTTACAATTGTTACTAAGTGGTCTTTGGCTGTCTAATTTCTAATTATTTTGGTTTATTCCAGTAGGCATAATTACCTCGGGCTTGTAGCTTTACTTCAATATTGTTTGGGAAAAACCTTAAAAGTACTTTACTCCTGCTTCACTCCCAGTATTCGACGTGCAAGAAAAAAAGCGAGAGCTGAATACAACTCCAATATAAAAGAAAAATTTGATATTGACTCTCCATTAGTAATTCATTGGGACCGATGACCGATATAACTGGCAATAAGAAAGTAGAGCGCCTTCCGATTCTTGTCTCTGGTAATGGTTGTGAAAAACTATTAGGAGTACCTAAACTTACTGCAGGAACGGGGGAACAAATATCTGATGCTGTTTTTGACACAATGCAACAGTGGAATGTCACAAATAAAGTCCGGGCTATGAGTTTTGACACTACTGCTTCTAACACCGGTGCCAAAAAGAGAGCTTGCACTCTTTTAGAAGGAAAGACAGGATGTGATCTTTTGTGGCTTGCTTGTCGTCATCACATATTTGAAATAATGCTTTCAAAAATATTTACTCTTTGTTTTGGGCCATCAAGCTCTCCTCAAATCCCACTTTTCAAAAGATTCAGCGATATTTGGGAAACATTACCGAAGGAGGACTATGATTGTCTTGACCTCGATAAGAACGCAGAACAGTTCGCTGAAAATACTCTTGAGAGTCTTACAACCGCTCTATCTAGAGATAATCAAGTTCGTGATGATAACGAAGAGCTAATAAAGCTCACCATGATTGTTTTGAACAAACCTCCTACGAAGATACATTGGCGCGCTCCAGGTCCGATTCATCATGCTCGTTGGATGGCGAAATTGCTGTATGCTTTGAAGATTTTTCTCTTTAGAAATAATTTACAAGCATTTAAACTAACCAAGAGAGAAGAAAAACAAATTGTTCGATTTGTTAGTTTTGGTGTGCTCATGTACACCAAAGTTTGAATCGAAGCGCCTTTGGCAGCAGATGCGCCAGTAAATGACTTACTACTTTGGAAGAGCTTAAAATTGTACGAATCCATTGATTCCGAAATCAGTATAGCAGCTAGGGATGTCTTAGAGCGTCACTTATGGTATTTTTCAGATGAACTACTTGCATTTGCCTTGTTTTCTGACAAGCTGTCTGATGCTGAGAAACAGGCCATTGTTCAAAAAATTAATTCTGATGTCGGTAATCGTTCAGTACGAGGTGACTCTGCTAAGCTTTCCTCAGAGGTTACATTAGATGCTTTTGCAACACAAAGAACGTTGAAAACACTCTTAGTTCTTGAAATCAAGGACTCTTTCTTGCAATTACCTCCTGAGACTTGGAATGACAATGTTGATTACCTTCAAGGCAAAAGCTGCGTCACAAATTTGCGTATTGTTAATGATACAGCGAAGAGATGAGTTAAACTGTTTGAAGATTACAACACGTTACTCACTAAGACTGAGGAAGAAAAGCAATTTTTACTTCACATCGTTGAAAAAAACAGAAAAATCGTTTCCACTGAAACATCCAAAAAGGAGTTAACAAACATAGTTTTGAAAGATTGCGACTAATATTATGTTAAGTATTACTTTGTTACAAAATTTTATTCATATTTAAATAATTTGTATACTTATTTGATTAAAATACTTGTAATATTAATAAACCTTAAATTACGTGTTTTATTTGAAATTCTGAAATTTTGTCAAAAACTTATAATTCGATGAGCACCCCCTTGTATATAAGGTAAGGGGCTGAAATTTTTAACACATCATAGGAATGGTAGGTGTAACAAATCAAGGGTACGGCTACACCTATATTTGATTTTTTTTTTTTTACTATATAGGCCTGGACCACCTTACTGTATAGGTTGTAAACACAAGTAATACCACTAATCTGTAAATTCTGTACGAGTAGTCATGGAAGAGAAAAAACTGTTATCTTTAAAATTTATGAAATTCATCCCAAAATGTCTGGAAATAGCTGCAGTCTGAAAACCAGTGAACTTAATTTTGAACATTTACTCTAAAACTCCGGTACGTATTTCATATAGAATTTAAATTATTCCACTTCGAGGATTATTGTGTTTTAAAACATTATACAAATGGTTTACCCAAATCAAATTTATATGGAAATATTTGAGTTTGCAATCTACAACGTGTGTATTTTTGGTTGCTGAGCGTTGAGGACAAAGTCATTAATATTAAATTTGATTTAAATAGATTCTTCACTAAATAAATTAATTCGTTTTTGATTAAAATAATAACATGTTTTGTAAACTTTTGTAATAGGTTTCTAAGTTTCGCGTTATTTTAAATAGAATTTTGGAAAAGCGGTGTAATTTTTTAGGAAACGCGGTCGCATTTTGCAACAAAAGTGATTGTATGAAACCTGTCTAGAGTGAATCAATTTAAACAGATAAAACATATTTCTTTATAACCAAATATAAATTGTTGTACAACACGTGTAAATAACCAAGTCAAGATTGCACCATAAAATGCAATACCAAGCGAGCCAAAGGCCTATATTACACCGTAAACAAGTCAAAATTGCACCTCAAAATGCAATGATTTCACAACGCTTACAAATAATGTTACCGGCGCCATATAAAAATCGTACGCACAGAGGTACGTGCTCGCTTTTCACTTCAACCGCAGAATGGACAAGATGTCCTCGCTTGGATACCTCCACCTGCCGCTGCCACAAACAAGAATAATCTTCTAGTCGCTCGGAGCGACGACATCTCCATTGGGAAACTACCAACACCTTCCTCAAGAGGATTCGCAAATCCATGCCGGTGCCTAAATATTGACACTCTTTTCCTTGTGCGAGGCTTATACGTCTCGTATAGTGATGTTATATTAACTTTTTGGTATTTTGCAGCAAGAAAAAGTGGCGGAAAATTGATTTTTATTGTATTCTATTAAAAGAAAAGTTATTTTAAAAATAATCCATTACAGGCAGTACGCGGCGTTTTTGACTTGAAGCTAGCTGCGATAAATTTTATGACTATTCTAGTTCGTGGAAACTACAGGGAAAATAAATATTTCGAAATAAATTTTACTAAAATTTGTGAATTTCGCATCATTCTCGTGAAAATGCCGAAATTTGTGTATTTCGCGTAAAAATGACGAATTTCACGTGAAAAATCGTGTTAACGCACACTCTAAATTTTCTGGTATTTTCTTATTATTGATTTTCTGGTGTTTGTAAAGCTTCTTGTAGGTAATTTTTCACAAAAAATCGCATTATAAAACTGGTTTAGAATTATCAGTAGAGGTTTTTTATATTAAAATGGGTTAAGGCTAAAGTTCCATAGAACCAATAGAGTTCTATAGGCCTGAGTAGTTATGTATACACCACGACTCAGGCCTTCAACAGATTCCAACTTAGGGGCACGTGCTCTGCTGGCATTACTAAGGCTCGGTTGATTTTCCATATTGAAAAATTGATAGAAACAAACTTTTTCCATTCAAGATTTATGAATAAACTTGGGCGGTCAAGTGAGATCAAAGCAGAACAATCGCGACGCCACGATGGCGCGGTTATCCAAAATCACCTCAAGCCAGGCCAGTATACTGAAACAATTCGGCGTCTTATTTCAATAAGATCCTCTCATTTAATAATATTTCAGAAAAAAGGATTATATTATAGCCTAGTTCAATCACATCTAAACTATTCAATTGAAATCTAAGGAAACGCACATAAAATATACTTAAATGAATTATGGGTTTTATAAACCAAGGTAATCAAAAAGCTATTTAACTTTATGTGAATCTCGAACATTTACCAAAAAATCATACGAAGAAACGAATTTGTCAACGATGAAAAAATAAAAATAAAACTATTCGAGTTAGATAGAAAAACTATTAATATATATCTCTTTATTGAAAAAATAAATGATAAACACATATATGAAAATACATAATTCATCAAAAGGTCACAAGTACACACCACGATTGTACAATATCGAAAGCAATCCATTAGCTACGACAAAGTAATTATACGAGTATAATTGCCTTCCAGACGAAAAAAAAAACTAAAAAGTCTAGTTACCTATGTTTCAAATGAAACTGTTCCTTCTAAAAATAAAATAATTAAAATGTACAAAATTATAATGTATTGATTTAGGTTATCAGTCTAGTTAAGTACAATATTTTTTTCCGGAATTAAATGAATTAAAAAACCATTCTACCTTATATAACTAGATTTTTTATAAAAACATTAAAAAAAAATGTTAATTTAAAAAAACAAACTGAAACATATTGAAAGGTCTTGTAGAAATAACAGGCCGATTTGATTCAGTGTCCTGGCCTGATTTTAGGTGATTTTGGTTTATCACCGGGGGTTTTTGCCTGCAGCTGCCGGGCACGTAGACTTTTTTTCCGTTTTTTTGGCCATAAAGCGCAGATCATATATTGATGGATCCATTTCCCTCCATCGGGTGTGGGGATTTCATAAGGGTAGAAGTTTCACCACTAGTCGAAAGTAGTTTTAAATTGGAACACACGTTAGAGGATTTAGTAATTTCAAGAAATTGTAAAAATATTATTAAACCCTTAACTCTTTATAGAAACTGGAGACCTTTTTGATAGCTTTCCCTATCTTAATAAACGGATCTTTAGAGCACAGGTGTCAGGTGGGAACGCTGTCCTTGTTCTACCCGTATTTCAATGGAAGTTGCTCTGAGGAACTAGCGTCATTGATCCCTCCGGCACCGGTGTATAGTCGGGATATATGGCAAATGCGAGCCCCATATTTGATTACGGTTGACATTTTTTACATGAGAACGAGTCGCTTCTACGATTATGGAACGATTTGCCGGCCTCTGTGTTTCCACCTTCCTACAGCATGGGTCTCTTCAAGACCCATGTTAACTCCTTTCTCTCCTCAAAAAGACCCTCCACACAGTATCAGTGGAGGTAACGTAAAAAAACGGCAATGAATGTAATTAATTTTATAATACTTATTTATCATTGTACAAATAAATATGTTTTTTTACCTTTTTCACACATTGCATGTAAAAAGTAAAACTATATGGAGATCGCTGGAATAATTTTATACCATGTTTATTTATCCGCTAAGGATTGGTTGATAGAAATTGCTACTAGAAATGGTCATAAAAAACAATAAATACAGATTATGTGTAATGAACACGTATCGTGATTTTTTTATATTTGAGTAAATAAATAAATAAAATATACTCGTAAATAGATAAATATACTCGTAGTTATATCCAGTATAAGTCATATACGAGTATACCATCTAAAATACATTTAAAACTCATTACATAAGTTATTTAGCAATATTTAATAATGCTAAATGCCAGTCTTACATCAGAAAGGGTAGTGGGTGAGAGATTCCACCGAAATGTCTTGTGACTGCTTTAAAAAACACATTTGTAATTTATTATTAAAAAAATATAATTGTAACGAATTCTAATAATAATAAAGGTTATTTTGCGCAACCCTGTATTAAATTAGAAGAAAATCTTTAATAGGAGACAAAAACCCTGGAACAAAAGGGGTAACGATTAGCTGGGTAATTTTTTTTTAAATACTACAATTTTTCAATCAAAAATCTCTTTGAAAATCATTTCTAATATCATTACGGAACTTTTTCAATTATATCCCTAAAAACATTTTTTTATAAATTCGAAGAATTTTTTTGGTAAAAAGCTGACAACACATTAGTCAGCCAGGAAGGATACTGCTTTAATCCTATCGATGCTTTTCGTACAAACCGAGCAGTTGGCCTTCGTAAATTAAATTTAATTAAATACTAAAATGTTAGGAATCTATAAATTTAGATATTAAATCACTTTTAAAAGCCCTAAAATATGCTGAAAGTTCACAAAAATTCGCCAATAAAAACCGAAATATTATTAGTAGTAATATACTGTATATATTAGGGTTCAGCACAAATTTCTTAGGTATATAAATTTTAAACTCAAAATTCAAATTAAAAATATTAATTACGTGAGTTTGATGAATCGATTAAATCTTATTACGCCGTTCGACAGAAGAATTATTTCAGACCTAGTTGTATTATATTGACAACCCAGCCATCGTCGCCACTATTAAATTAAATGTACCGACGAGGAACACAAGACAAATTGTAACATTTTCCTGCAACGCGTACACAACCAGAAAAAAATTAGAGAAAAAATAATAATTTTAATTTAATGATTTGTACAGCGTTTTTTTGTGAAAAATCATCTCAAGGGCGCTGCACAAATATTACTTAGTATCCTCTATGTAATTATTTACAAACATATATAGAAAAACATACTTACCTGGCAGCTTACATACCCAGGTCGCTTCAGATGAAGACAGTTATATTAGAAAATTTAAGCTTAGAGAAGTTTTGAATTTTACAGTTCCTATTTTTTATTATTCTTTTCTATTGATATTATATTTATTAGAAGATTGGTGCTACAAGAAGGCTTGGTATTTATACAATTACCTTAAGGGCGAGAGGGACGTCGGAGAGGAATCATTTATTATTTCGAAATATTGATAGTATTATTACGCAATACGATAAATATAATATATTTAAATAGAAAAATATATATTATTAATTGATAAACTAAAGTTTTTAAGACAAGATTTTTGTGCATAGCGCAAAGGGTAACAATTATTTTTATAAACAATAATTATTAGCCTGAAACACTCATCCAAATTGAAAAAACCTTCCGAGAAAAGATAAATGTCAAATGTAAAGACATAATTTGTCTCGACGCCATCTATTGAGGGATTTAGCCGTTACAAGCCTTTCTCATACTAATAAAGTTGGTTGTTTACAGGTGAAATATAATAAAAACAGTAATTATTGAATGAAACACTAGTATATATTGATTAACTTGGCGGGTTTGCGATAAGCCGACGTAGCTCAACGGTAGAGCATCTGACCGGCAATCAGAAGGGTGCAGGTTCGAGTCCTGTCGGCGACATTTATCTTTTCTCGGAAGGTTTTTTCAATTTGGATGAGTGTTTCAGGCTAATAATTATTGTTTATAAAAATAAAAATATATATTAAATATTATATAAATTTACATATTTATCAAAATCTAATCAGAAATATTACTTTTTATGACTGTCCTATTGTATATTTTACAAAATATTTTAAATACGAATATGATTTTTAAAGTGGAGAAAAATATTTTTAATACTTTCTCGTTACGTTTTTGTAAATAAACCTAACCAAAAATTTGTAATCCGCTTTAAAAAATAATAAAAACAAAACATTAAAGTTACGTACTGTTATTTTTTAAAATGTATCTTATAGGTATGTTAAAGAAAAACCTTCACAGCATTTTTTAAGGATATTCAACCTTTTAAATGTTTTTGTAAAACATATATTATACATGGAATTATACAACAAAATCAAGAATTAAATCAAGAAGACAAAAATAATATTAAACTCATTAAAGAGTTAAAAAACAAATATAATGAAGGTAAAGAAAACGATACCACAAACTACATCATACAAACAACCGGAAAATTAAAAAGAATATTATTAGACAAAAAAAAAATAAATATAAAATTCCAACGAGTGTACGTCGAAGATTGTAACCCACTCACACAATGCTATCACTGCCTTAAGTTCGGCCATACAGCCCAAAGATGTCTCGACAGGACGCAGCCACCCATTTGCCCCCATTGTACTAAGGAACATATACTCTCGAAATGCGAAAACAGAGAAATAAACCCAATTTGCAACAATTGCTGTGTGCAAAATAAAAGATTTAATTTGAACTATTCCACCGAACACCGGGTTGACAGTATAAAATGTCTTTACCGGCAAAAAATGCTTCAAATTGCTAGAGAGCGCATCGACTACGAATAAATATGGTAAATTATATCTCCTCATACTAACTTCAAAATGACTGATTTTATATGTAATGCTTTAGATAAAAAACATTTATAGAAGAAAGATTATACCACTCCATAAGAGATTTAAATCTAATTTGCTCTGATAAAGGATTTACCTTATTTCATACTAATATAAGAAGTATCGAAAAGAACTTAGATGAATTAATAATATCTTTAAAAACATTAAATTATTTTCCGGACGTTATAGTGTTAACAGAAACACATTCCGCCGGCGAACTGAATTATAATATCCCGGGTTTCACTTTCTATACAACAACAATAAAGTTAAACAAAAACAGTGGTATTGCAATATTCATATCTAACCGCTACAATGTACTCAACATTAAAGAGATACATAATTTTCATAATGTAAACCTATTAAATATTGAGTTTAAAGACCAAACTAAATATTATAATATTATTGCCGTTTATCGCACTCATGCATCAGTAATATCACAATTTATAAATGAATTAAAAAATATATTATTAAATTTTAGAAATAAAAATAATATTATTGTTGGAGATATGAACTTAAATATTGCAAAAGAATACTCTAGTAAGGATAAAGATAATTATCTAAACATGTTAGCGGAACTTAATTATTTACCGTGCATAAATTCATATACTAGAAACGTTCGAGGTCAACGACCTTCATGTTTAGATCATATATTTACAAATATTTCTGATATCCAAAATATTATATCCGCTGTCATTCATACAACTATCACTGATCATTATTCATGTATATTCAATTATAAATTCTGTAATCCAACTTTTCCACCATTTAAACAAGAAAATGTTTCAAAAAAAGTACTTAACATGGATACGTTAAAATGTAAATTAGAAGTAGAAAATTGGCTTGATTTATATCAATGTAATGATGTCAATGTTTGTTGTAAAATGTTTGAAGAAAAATTATCTAAATTCATAAATGACTCAACAAATAATGTCATATCCAAATCCAAACTACCTAACTTCAAACCTATAAAACCATGGATAACTCACGGTTTAATAGTATCCGTACGTCATAAGCAAGCTCTTTATAGATTAACTAATCAACAACCAAATAATGAACATTTACAGAAACATTTTAAAGCATATAAAAATAAACTCTCATATATCATAAAACATACAAAGAAAGCTATTACAAACAGAAGTTGATACAGGTTGAAAATGACAAAGGAGTATGGACGATTATAAATGAGATAATGGACAAAAAAAAGTATAAAAACAATGAAATCAGCACTATTATTCACGATAATTCGGAAACATGTTGCAAAGAGAACCCTTTAAAAGCTGCACATATATTTAACGAATTCTTTGCAAATATAGGAGAAAATCTTGCTAATCTCATACACAAAGATCCAAATATAACAATTCCAGACTGTAATGTTGATGTTAAAAATAAAATGTCAACATTTCAACTCACCACAGAGGACGAAATAGTAACTATTATAAACGGCATGAAAGGAGGCTCTGCCCCAGGTTTTGATAGAATTACAATTAACATTTTAAAAAATATTAAAAACAAAATTTCTAAACCGTTAATGCATATAATCAACACAAGTTTCCAATGCGGAGTATTTCCATGTAATTACAAACAAACTACCATAACTCCAATATTTAAGTCTGGTAATCCCGAAGATGTTAATAATTACCGTCCCATTTCAGTAATCTCAAATATTGCAAAAATTTTTGAAAAACTTGTAAAAAAAAGACTTAACCAGTTTATAAAATGTAATAGCATAATTCACGAAAATCAATTCGGCTTTATGGAAAGTAGAAGCACACAGGATGCAATTTCAAAATTAACTAGCCTTATTCACACTTCATTAGATAAATCACTAAAATGCCTTGGAATTTTTATAGATCTCAAAAAGCGTTTGATAGCATATCTCATGACAAACTTATAATTAAATTAAGCAACATTGGAATAAATAGTACAGCTCTGGAATGGATAAAAAGCTATCTTTTCAAACGTCCTCAAGTGGAAAAAATAAATGAGGTACTTAGTCATAAAAAAACAAGTAATTTTGGCATACCTCAAGGTACAGTACTGGGACCTCTACTTTTTATCATCTATGTAAATGACATATTCATGCAAAAGCTAAACGGAAAATAATATCTTATGCTGACGACACTGTCATAATAATTGAAGGTACTGACTGGAATTCTATTAACAAGCTAGCAAATACTGATATTAATATATTAAAAAAATTGGTTCGATAATAATCTACTCTCCCTTAACACTGGAAAAACAAAATTTATTCTTTTCTCTATCAATAAATTTAAATCAAAACCAGAAATAAAAATTATAATACACCAAAGTAACTGCAACAGAATCAATTGTAATCAAGCATGTTCAATACTTAGTCCAACTTCCGAAATTAAATACCTTAGTGTATATATAGACCAGCATTTTAAATGGAAAACACATATTTGTGAACTTATTAAACGAATTAGAAAATGTTTATATATATTTATAAGACTAAGAAATATTCTTAGACTAGAAAACCTAAAAAGAGTGTACTATGCAATTGTTCAGTCTATTTTACAATATGGAATTATTGGCTGGGGGGGAACATGTGATAATATTTTAAGTCCACTTAAAATAATTCAAAGATTGATAATAAAGGTAATTTTAAAAAACCATCATCATTTTCCACTGAAAAGCTTTTTACAATATTCAATGTACCTACAGTAGATAAAATTTATAAAAAATATGCAATTATTCAAATCTTTAAAGAAAAACGTTAAATAAATTACAATTTAATATATCCGCAAGGTATCAACAAAACATTAAAATCCCGCCATTCAATACTAAGCATACGCAAAACACATACCTATATCTAGGAATAACTTTTTTTAACAATCTGCCAACTGATCTTAAAATTATAGAAAATATCCATGAATTTCAACATAGATTAAAAAATTACCTCAAACTACTGTAACAATTAAAAAAAAATAATAATATTTTTATTATTATTAGATTTTTTTTTGTCTTTTATTATTATCTTCTCTTCTTTTCTTCTACTTTCTTTTATTTTTCTTTAATACTATTACTAGTGATAAATTACAAAATTTACACGACAAATTCATATTTTCCTGCTATTGTACAACAATACTTTAAGTTATGATTTGATTAATTAAGTGATAATCACTCACCAAACACAAGAACCTTGTTTCTTTATGGTGAGGAATAGCTATAATATATTTTTTGTTACACTATATGAATCATGTCTTATTTTTATATACTCTCTGTAAAAAAAATTATTATATTAAATAAAAAAAAAAAAAAAAAAAAGTAATATTTACATTTAAATTCACATAACATACTTACAAAAAAAATGTACCTGATTTATAATTTCTACACAAAACCATGTACAATGTGACCAAGGGTACCCCAGTAAGGTCACAGTTTTTGCGAATTTTGTAAAAAAATTATCTTTGATGAAATTAATAAAAAATAAATTGTCTTATCCACCTACACCTGAAATGATATGAGAAAGACGGCTGTTCAGCCAAAGTTCATGACTTTAGTAGTTTTGAGATAAGAATTTAATATTCCTATGCTATGAGTTATTATGAACCGCACAATTTACTAAGAAAATAGAGAAATAAATCTTAGAGAAAATAAACATATGATATACTGAAGAGAACGAATGCTTAATGTGAATTCGCAAAATGTCTTGTTTCATTTAAAAATAGCAGACAATTAAAAAAAATCTTATTATTTGGCACACAAAAACAAACAGTATTTAAAGTTTCCGGGAAGTGTTATTACTTCACTGAACGCAGCAAATATTAGCTTTGTAAAAAGAAAATTCAGAGATTTAGTAACGAATCGAAGTATACTGGTATCTGGTACGGGTCTACCATATTCCCAAGAAAACGAAAAGCCTAATTTGACTGATGGAACAGAATGGTCTGTAGGCATGTCTAATGGCTATGGCTATGGCGACTGGGTGTTCCCGGGATGTTGAGTATAAATGCATTAAAGGCATCCGGTTAATCCAACGTATAAATGTCAGATTAAAAAATCAAAAGCTCCGTAAGTTATCCCACTGAACTTGCACCGGATACCAAGCGTCGACGTAACAAATATCGATTTCCGACAATTAAAAACACACCTTCATCATTGATATAAAATAACTAGAAGAGCCCTATCCTTCCAAAACAAAAATGAACATTATAAATTGTGCTAACTGTTGGGATATTAACGGGGTAACACCGTCCGATTAGGTTATAGGTAGTGACGTGCATTGTCCTATGTTTTAGGCTGTGTGTAGTTTTTCAAGTTCGGGTATGAATAGTGCCTTAAATATTTGAAAATTATTATTTTATTATTATCTCCCACTGATTATCGCGGCCAACTGAAAAAATGAACGTACAACTTATATTTTTACCCTTTTCTTGGATATTTTTCACATTTTTTAATTTCACTTTACAGTTCGTTGTTTTTCTTGGGGTAGGCACAACTTTTCAGCATTTATAGACTGCACGCCACTGGTTACAGGTATTATCCCCGCTTTTTACACAAAGAGAAGCTCCATCACACGACCGGTGACTGTTTTCACGGCAATATATCTAAGGGCGCGGGTTCCAATAACGTC
>JAHDVE020010595.1:0-203316 GCA_022606495.2 Halesus radiatus | reverse complement strand
TCAACAACACCCATGATGAAAGTTGAAGCACGTCCATGAGCTTTAATGGAAAGTCCACCCGAAGAACAAAGTCCTTCCTTGGTCGCGATTGAACCCCAGCCGTCGACTTCGCGTGGAAGACCCAATCGCACTATCATTACCTCATTTGATGTTTCCCCGATTCCGCAAACTAGGAAAAAAACATCCAATAGAGGGCGTAAATCAGCGGTTTCAACCGTTATATCAAGTTCTCCATACAAGAAGCAACTAATAGATGAACAGGAAAAGAGGACTGCCAAGAACAAGCCCAAGGGTACAAAAAATTCCAAAAAGAAAAAAACGACAGATATTGCTACTGACTCGGATTCTTCTGCATCGGAAGTAATTGATGACAGTTCCTCTTCTGATATAGTCATCCCTCCTGGAACTAATAAACCAAACGATGAAGACGCAGTGTGCTTTTTCTGCAATGGTCCTTTCAGTCAGGATGTAAGGGGAGAACTTTGGGTCAAGTGCCTAATGTGCAACCTCTGGGTACACAATGAATGTGCCGGATGCGAAACAGAAGAGTATGTATGTGATTATTGCAAATAATTAACAAGACACTATTATATTCTGAAATATTAAAAGTGAATATAATTTGGAATATACTATTCCGAATTACATGCAATTTTAAAAAAACGCATTTTTTCTCATTCTTTAATTTTTTATTTTTTAAAAGCACTGTAATATTTTTTTTTAATTTCTGTTCTCGTTTCCTAATAAACTATTAGTTTCTTAACATTTAAATCGACTTTTATTCGTAAAAACATTTTTATCTTATTTTCTGCACCCTAAAATGTAAATGGTATTCCGAATATGCTTCCTTTCCTCTAATATTATTAAATTTGATTTACATTATATTTTTAAAAAATAAGTATTCATCATCATTCAGAGTTTCTATAAACACGTATGTTTATTTATGTATTAATTATGCAATAATAATAATAATATTTGGATGACTAGCAGAACTTGATGATAAAATTTAAAAAAAGAGTTCTACGAATTAAACAGAAAACAATGAATATTTGCCTTGTAGTATCGTTGACAAAGTTTTGATACGGAATGTTTTTATTTTTGTAAAGTTGTGTATGAGAGATTCCAGGCAGTTAGCTGTCCCATACAACCGACAGTCTTCACTGATTGCTGATGTATTCGGGATAAGATAATAATGTTAACCGAAGAACATAACGCGGCAATATATAATCAAATTATCTCTCCTAAGTGTCCCAGTCTCACGTAAAATGATGCGACAGTCACGGAGAAAAAATAATGCATTAATCATTCACATCCACAGTGCAAGTGGCAATTGACCCTCAGCATATTATAGCTGAGCGATACCAATGAGTTTTATTAGTGACAGCTGTAGCACTGTCCGAGATTAAAATGGGCGGTTTGAAAGACCAAATCATTGCTAAGACAGTACGCTTCATTTAAATAATCAATCCAAAGAAACTTCTGCGAAGTAACTAAACCGATTGGGATAAAACACCATAGGCAGTCTAGTACAACACTAATATGAAATAGTTGACACTTTTTCTAATGGCGTAAATTGTACGTGACTTCTATAAATTATTTTATACGTAAGCAAGAAGAGCAGAGAATGAGCAATGAAACGAAAGAAGATACTAGAATAGGCAATGAGAGCCAATAAGAAGCAGAGCAGAATGGAAATGACTGCCAGAGCGAAGAAAGGCCATGAAAAGGCAAAAGAAGGCAAGATGAAACAAAAAGATGCAAGAAGAGCCAAGAAGAAACAAGATGAAATAAAAAGAAGAACGGACGTGCAAGAAGTGGAGAAAAGAGCTAAAATCTGATAAGAGTCAAGAAAGATAAGATCACACGATCATACATGGTTTTACACACATTAGCCTCAGAGATCTCATTTCTACAGCATTCAGTCAGCTTTCATCCTTCCTCTGACAGTTCCATGCCTCACTGCCATACTTCACAACTTTTTTTTCAAAAATATTCTAATTTAAGGCCATAGAAGAATTTAGAATCTGACGGGTTTATTGGAGGTGATCAATGATCTTACTTATAAAGGAACTTTGTTTTGCGTATTTCTGATGTCAGGGAATTTTATTTATTTATTCTTATATTTAAAAAAAAAACAACAACAAAAACATTAGCCACTCATCTCACTCGGACAATCCTGTGTTGAGATGAGCGGCTTTACAATTTTGGTGACAGTTTGTTTTAAATAACACCAAAGTTATTCAGACTATAAACAACTATAAAATCTAGAGTAAATCTTTAAGTTTGGCTGTACATTTATAGATTACAACAATAATAATTTCATTGTAACCCAAATAACTATCATAAAGTATCTGTATTAGCCAGAATCATAGGGTAACCATATTTTTATTAACAATAAGTAGTGAGTAAATAATAATAAGTAAATAATAATCAGTAATTGAATAGCTTAATAGCATCGTATTTAAAACTTCTTTGTTATACGTTGTCCCATTCTATTACATTGTATTTTGTCTCCCTCTTATTATATTTTGTCTCACCCATTATATATGCGCATTTCGTCGATTTTTTTTATTTTTTATTAATTTTGCTCTGAAGAAGTTTGGGATAACTGAAGCCGGTAGGTGACGAATTTAAAAAAAAAAACAAATTAGTGGTTCAAAACAAAGTGTTTGTTTTATTTAATAGATTTATTTCAATCTTTAGGGTGCATCGAATGACTACCATTTAAATATGAGAGGATATTGCTACAACCTACAACCCAGTAGTTGCTTGGAGTCAATGAACTCCTCACACTATTAACAGTACCTAGTGAGGCAGTAAAGCTAACGTATTAGGAGATTCAACTCCCCGTGAGGACGTAGCTAATAGGTGCGGGTAATCTACGACTCGGGCAGCTTCTCATCCGTCAAGTGAATGCACTTTGCACTGGACTGCAGATTCAGCGATTTCAAAATGCAATTTGTTTTCATCAGTGAAGCGCAGTGGAAGCAGTCCGAAGGCAGCTAGGCCCTTGACGTAAACCTTGACAGATATTTATGAACGATTTCCCATTGCTGCCTTTAAAATAAATTTGTAGCAACGTGTAAATGAGTTAACTTCTACCTTTCTAAAAGATTTTCGCATGAAACAAATATTTTGAAACGTTCATGATCTACTATAAATAGGTATTTTTTTGCAATCAGACAATAAAGATTATTTTAATTTAAAAAATAATGGGTTCTCTGAATTTGCCAACCATATTTTAAAAACAGACCATACATTCAATAAAAATACAGACACTAGTTTACTGCATAAAAATGGAACCAGCATTCGAATAGATAACTTAGAAGCGTTAGAAATAAGGAAAGCCAAAAACACTAATAGTAGATTCATAAATAATCAAATAAATTTAAATAAAAGTCCAATTCATAAATTATTCCCAATAAACAAAGTACACGCCCTTCCCGGTCAGCAGGTACCTGCTGATCTCCCAACCTTGGCCCTCCACTCGCCTGTTTTTATCAATCTATAACACATGTGTATCTTAGTTCATAGTTTAGTTGTATACTGCCCTTAAGAAGCTACGGTAGTAGCGAAACCCGGTCGGCAAAAGTATAAATAAAAGTGATGTAAACAAAGTTATTGTTTTATTTTTTTAAATTATAATGTCAGATCACCAAGTTACCGCTTCATGTGAAAATATAAAGATTATTTTATTTACATATATTTTATTTTTATATAGTATTTAATTTTAGCTAACTAACTAATTAACCAACGATCACGCCATTTCTCCGCAGAGGTATGGAGAGGTCGGGCAGACTCTAGTATTTGATTTACTAGATCGTGCCATATCTTCCTCAGACATCCCCGGCTTCTTCCATTCACATTCGCGTCATATATATTATCCTTACACTCCTAAATATTTCTATTTTTTGAAACTGTTAATACGTGGTAGAATTCCATTATAATGATTAAATAAAATACACCTTTTTAAAACAATATTCCAGTAAATGAGAGCAACACTTCAGCAAAATATTGAATAATATAATATTTATATCATGAACGGGGCATAATAATTTTCCCCTGATTAAATGAATGAGATACTATTATCACTTACAGGAGCGTTCATCAGATTTAAACTATATATTTTACAAAAAATATATAATGCAACCTATTTTATAATACAACAAATTTAATATCACACACTCAAAATTAATTACAAAATCAGACTTTGTTTAATTGAGAAGTGGGACACGGTAAAAACACACTTTAAAAATATGCAGGTTCAGCTAAATACAATAAATTAATTAATTTACCGGTTAAAAATATACAACTTTTCAATATTCTAAAATATATTAAATAAATAAAAATAAATAAATAAATAAAATTAAAAATTCACGCATCGGTGCGCAAATGCGTCCACAGCCCGCAACACTGTAAATAACCAAGGTGTAAAATTAAAAAAATAAAATAAAAAAACGTTAATATTTATTAAAAACTTCTTTTAAAACGCTTTTTAAGGTAATTTTATAGATATTTTCGAATCCTAAAATTCTTTTTATGAATACTTTCCAGTCCTGAAAATTAATACCAATAATTCAATAAATACCACCTCTTCTTGTGCCATCAATCATCTAATAAACGTAACATCAATAGAAAAGTAGAAACAAATAACCATGTAAAACTATCATCTCTATAAATATTTTTTTCTAAAACTGTGTTCATTTGAAGCGACCTGCCAGGTAAGTATATTTTTCTGTATCTGTTTGTACATAATTAGTTAAGAAATATTTGTACAGCGCCCTTGAGGTGATTTTTCACAAAAACGGCGCTATACAAATCATCCAACTATTATTATTATTATACAATTTAAAAACCAATCCAAATTGTGGAACATGGCAAAATTGTGGACACGCAATGTACAAACTTTGGCGAAAATGCCTTCCCCTAGTAAGACAATTGATTCACGGAAATAATTATAGCCGATTAGTGACACATCATTTCAGATAATAATTTGATAATTATGATATTAATTGAATTCACTTATTAATAAACAAGTTTATTGTGAAATTATATTAAATATTTGTCTAATAAAACAGTATTTCGCAATATGATACGTCGTAAATAAAAAAAATAAAAAAAAACGATGATGTTTAATAAATTCAAAATGGATAAGATGGTAAACAGAGTGTTTTATATAGAAGTGTTGTGTATAAAATAATAAAATCTAAAATAAAGATAAAGTCGTTAAATTTAACGACTTAATACTGGATATATCGCAATAAAATGATTCTCTTACTCATGGTGGAATATTTATTAATACTGCAGATATTCTGTTGTATCAAACATGACCGACGAGAAATTTAATGTCCAGTACAAACGATCCATGCAATTTGATATCTGATACTGAACTGCCAAAAAATAGCAGGGCAAATAAAGCAGTATATTATAATGTTTTTTTTTCTATGTGAACACCGTACAAGAGTCCCAACTGCCAGTAGCCAGTGGGACTATGGAATCCCGGTTTGGGTTATGTTAGTCTGAACGCCAATTCTGGTTCTTTTTAAGAAAAATTCCTTATCCTTTTCCTTAGGCTTAAAGACATTTAGCTTAACTGCGATTCCGACTACATATTAAAAACTATATAAATAACTTTTATCTGACATTTTTGGCTTTTAGCAAAGGCAATTTCGTTTATTCGGTTAATTTAATAGCATCATTATGCGACGAATAATCCAGTAATATAGTTTAAAGGTCATCACTGGTTAAAGCAAGTCAGGTACGTCTCTTAACACCCTGTATAAAGAAGAATGTCCTGGGCGGGCGATGTTTGTTTGTTTTGTACACAAATCTACAGTTTTATTCCGAACTCGATGAAATTTTGCACACTTGACTTTCGAAACAAGAGCAAGGTCACTGTCTACATGATATATCGAAAAACGACATCGCCCTTTCCCACTCCTTTAAAGCAGAATTGTTGTACTTCTTTAAGATATTTCGCACACCTGATATTCAAAATAAGAGGAAAATTACTGGGTAGGAGTAGTGGTGGGGGTAGGGATAGGGGTAGGGGCAGGGGTAACACATCACAATATCAAAACTTTCCTCCAATCCATTCATAACCCCAAGCAAAGCCGTACTTCAGCTAGTTGGATAGAAGTTATAATGAGGAAAAGTTATAATATTCATATAGATCAGCAAACGCCGATTCCGAATATTTAACTTTTATTATTTACAATTATAGGTAGAATTTATAAATCGTTATTAAAAAGTGTATAAACAATCATCTCATCAAAACACCTTGGTACCATTGCATTTGAAACATCTGACGTCACGTGCGCATTTTGTTTTTGGATTAATATCAAAAATTTTATTTTTCGATTTTATTTTGTATTTAAAATATGTATTTTTTCAGTTTTGACGAAATTTAAAGTTAATTTTGGTGACTTTAAGCTCTAAAATTATTTCATTAATAATGGAAACTATTATTAATGAAAGAAATTAGAGTATTCATGAGCAAACTAATATCAATACGGATATTATGATAATGTTAATGCTCAATACTATTATTAGTTAAATTTTATAAAAAGGTACATCATTTTCTCACTTATGTTTAGTTATGGTTTACTGTGAATAGAATAAAAAATGATGTGCGGTAAAGCTCATCCTTGTTTTGACATTTCACATTCTAACCTCAATATTATCAAAACCGGCCGGCCGGCCATAGATTTGGAGCGTTTTTGCGGGCTTTGAAAAACTACCTCTTGAAAAAAAAACGAAATGGTATTTAAGTTCGAACGTCATTATTAATAAAAAAAATTGGACTGCAGTTCCTTATTATGTTAGAAATAGGTATAAGAGTAAATATATGGTTGAAGACATTGATGTAATGGTTGAACACCCTTGCATATCTTTTATTATTGTGATTGATTTCGTAAGACTACTATTTGCTACTCTCCTCTGCCAATAATATTGTGTTCTATGTCCACTTTAATAATACATTTAGGTATTAAAGAGAGCCGTAAGGTATTTTTATTCACTGCGATCTCGGCAATAAAAAAACTATGGTAAATATGGGCAGTAAATAAAAACACCATAAAGGAATTCCGAGTTACAGCGAGAAAGTCCGCATCCAACCGGGCGCGCAGAAGAGGAAAAAGGTACGAAACAGTACCGGCGACCGCGGTCCAGTTCGGTACTCTGGCGCTGGGTGGCCTTATAGGGAGGACCTCGCCTCGCAGCCCGGGAGAGAAGAAACGACCGGGGACAGAAGAGGATGGGAGACGCAGTCACGATCTGCCCGTTGACCATAAATCAAGAACGATGCGGTCAGATTGGTAATGTTTGAGCTCAATTCAGGTATATTGAAGCGCAATACAAAGTGTGTTCTAACGTTCAAAAGCATTATATTACTTGAATAAACAAATTATAACAAAATCGCACAATTACGGCCGTTCTTCACACTTTTTCGAATGATCAATCTGAGGTACCGATCAGCCAAGTGTTTTGTTGAGCATTCGCTCTGTTTGCCTGTTTCCAAGCATTTTTTTTATTATAAATTGTCTATGGAGGTGCCCGGCCACTTAATAAACTATAAAACTACTTCGTAAACTATAAAATAGTGCCCGCCCACTTTCATAGACGTAAATTTGACAACTGACGTTTCTCTTTCGTGAAAAACAAGACAAAACTTAGCTTATAATACGTAAAATAAATTAGGTTCTCTTCAGTTTTATTTAAAACATACGAGAAAACATGGTTTGACATTCGAAAACGAAAATAAATTGTTATCATTCAATATTTGAATCGCATAGATCGCCGACGAATAATGACGTTTGACATTTCACGGACATTTTGTATAACTAGTCCTCTGTTGAGGGGAACTTAATACATAAAAATAGATATTCTAAATTGAAAAAGTAAATTTTATCAAGAATTTCGTTGAGAAGAGCGTATTTGTGCATTTGAACAGTGTTGGGGAAAAATTTCGGCACAGAAGTTGATCAGTAGGGTTTAGAAGAACGGCCGTTAGAGTTCAGGCGATCAACTCAAACTTAGGATTGTATGTATTGGTGCACACTTCCGACGTCCTTGCGAAACGTCATTGAGAAACGGCCTTATGTCTTGCTTACTTAAACTTTTAATATTCGAAAAGTGTTAGTTATACTGTGTTCTTTTTATAGTAATATTTCAAACTGTGACGGCCTCCGTGGTTGAGTGGTTACGATGCTCGGCTACGAATCCGCTGGTTCAAATCCTGGCGTGCGCAAGAAAATTTTATTTGTTTAATTTGTGTCATTTCACAAATTACCTATTAAAAATAATATACAGTATATTATTATTATTAGACAGTTCCTGAGTAGTAGATACTTTCAGTATCGCCCCGATGAATAAGATCACTATACAATAGAAAAGTTGCTTAAAATGGCTTTAGATCAGATATGAATAGCCCGGTACTTGCCCACCTTCCTCCTCCCATCTCCCATCTCTTCCCCCCCTCCCCCCACTACCTTCAGCCTCATAAAATACACCAATTGTGGATGCCATAGTTTCACTGGCTCCAGACGGTTGGGAGCAGCTGGAACTCTTGTGCGGTACTCGCATAAAATGGTATAATAACACGGTTACAATACATGAATATGGTTAGATATAGTTAAACACGGTTAAATATTATTAAAAGTAGTTTAATATTGTTATACATGGTTAAAACTGGTAAAATATAGTGGAAGGTGGTTAAAAGTGTTTAAATATGGTTAAATATTGTTAAATGTGGTTAAATATTGGTAAATATTATGGATGAATATGATTAAATACAAAAACAAACGTTAAATAACGACAAATATTTTCCAAATGGACAATACGATCACAATTTATCGAAAATAGTCTCCAATATAGTTTCTTCTGTGAGAAAACCAATAATTACTGTCGGAACACCAGAAAGGTTTATAAAATGAAAAATAATTTAGATAAAACTGGTTTTTCTTAAGTTTATGCCTCTGAAGCCTACAGTTTATTTCACCAAAACTTTGAATTGCTAAAAGAATTTCAAGACTTTTGTATCTAACTGCAACAACTACATAATAAATGTTCAAGTAAGTCAGGCAATCCAAACTTCAAGAACTAATAACTTGTATTTAAAAATAGAATAGAACAAATTTAAACGTCACTTGCAACTTTTACCCGGAACTTAAGGCTCACCTGCACCGCGCGAAGTTGGTTGTTCAGATGCGAGTAGAAGCTTTTTTATTTTCCTGGAATCAGTATTTCACAGGTGGATTTACGATCTTGCTCTTTTGTTCATTGAAATAGGGGTC
Source organism: Halesus radiatus (assembly GCA_022606495.2). Classification (NCBI taxonomy): domain Eukaryota; kingdom Metazoa; phylum Arthropoda; class Insecta; order Trichoptera; family Limnephilidae; genus Halesus; species Halesus radiatus. The sequence goes on along the minus strand of JAHDVE020010595.1, from coordinate 194,026 downwards.
TTCGGTTCAATACATATTTATCTATTTTATGTGATGGGGGTGCACTTTAAAGAACCCCTTTAAGTAATAACATCAACCTGGGTTCCGATTCCGGTTATTTTTAAGGATGGCTTAACCTTAGGCTTACAGACTTTTTGCGTAAATGCGGTTCCGGTTCTTTCGGATGACAGCTGTCATTCAGCGAATGGCATTCTTAAAAAATATCGATATTTGCGTAGTTTTAATAAAAGAAAAACTCGATATTATCATAAGTATTGACTTCAAACATTATTAGTAACTAACTAACCATTATGCCGTTTCCACGCAGGGGTAGGTAGAGAGGACGGACCGCCAAACAATTCGATCTTAGCATACTCTTCTTGCTTTATTTATATTCATACATCGTCTCATACATTCTCTTCTGTTATTCTGACTTCTGGCATGGCCTGACTCAAGTATTCGATTCACTCGAGCATGCCATGTCTTCCTCGGACGTCCCCGGCTTCTTCTTACATTCACATTCGGATTCATGATTAGTGAGTCATCTATATAAATGGTCAAGTTTTCTGAGCGCCGTTTAATGACGAAAATCAACTGAAGAGCGCTGTCAAAGTGTGCAGTGCCTATTAAATAGATATGTTTTTAGACTTTTCTTATAGGTTTCGAAATTTGTCGCGTAATAATGCTATGAAGTTTGTGATGTATCTATAGCAAAAGCCCGAAATGTCAAATAATTAATATTCTAAAAATTATAATAAACCACACTTGTTAAATACGTGTGATGCACCTATAGTTTTTAATAATATTGCGATAATTAAACCACACACTCCTTTAAAAATGTATTATCATTGACATGTAATCGGAATCGCAGTTAAGCAAAATATATTTAACAATGCCTTATCCTAAAAAAGAGCCGGAATCAGGCCTCTGCGCGTCTAGCACAAAACATCGATAAAGGTTTTATCCATAGCGTCGGTAATTTTTCATAGTTCCCGAGCACGATTGCAGATCGCGCATCAATAACAGTTCACTTCAACTAAATTTAGTTGATGTGAACTGTTATTGATCGGCGATCTCCAATCGTGCTCGGGAACTATGACAAATTACCGACATTGTCGATAAAACCTTTATCGATGTTTTAGGTTCGACTAAATTAACTTAATTTAGTCGACGTGAACTATCGTTAGTTACTTGGCGATCTGTATTCTTCCTAATGAACGATGACAATTTACTGACATAGTAGAAAAAAACCTTTATCGTTGTTTTAGGTTCGACTAAATTAATTTAATTTAGTCGACGTGAACTGTTGTTAGTTACTTGGCGATCTGTACTCTTCCTAATGAACGATGACAATTTACTGACATTTTAGATAAAACCATTATGTTTTGCCACGATTATAAATAATAACGAGTAAGAGGGTTAGAGTTAACCGCTTTTCTTTATGAACTTTATGAAATTGACAGTCGTCCATAATAATTATTCTCGTTAACATAAACTGTTTTCAGCCTTATTAGGTTTCGATAGTTAAACGACTTCTGGCCAATACATTAAAGATTAATAAATTATTGCCATCACGATAAAATCGCGGCAGTAAAGTCATAACAGTTAGATTGGTCTGGGAGCGGGTTGTATTCTTTGATTACTTTATGGCGGAATTTCTGAAGGGCCATAATATTATTCTTATGGTTTCTTTTCTATTGAGAACTTTTAGGGCTGCTCTGGGAGTAGTGTTACCAGTGGATATTGCTCGGGCGTTATGGGAAATGACTGCGAGGGGTGCTTAATACCAGAGACTCCCTACTTTACCCGTCCTCACTCGCATGAAAATATAAGATATATTAAAATGTATCGGATTATTGCAAGAAATCAAACTTCAGTTTCAAAAATACGCGCGATACTAACCACGAAACGAAACGCGTATATAACTTGTCCAAGGCAGGAATTAAGTATGCAGAATGACGTACATATCATATTCAAATGTTATTAACTCTATTATATATACATACATATATATTCAAACGTAGATGTGTGCGCAATGCGCGTCATTGAACGACTCATTTGTGTTAGTGTCTGAAAAGCAGTGCTTTTCGGCAATGCCAGCAAATGTAACAATCAGTACCATCTCAAATAGATAAATAAATATATGTACACGTCGAAGAAAAACTGAAAATTTGAAAATTATTTAAACTATAAAAATTGCCTTTAAAAAAATATATATATATATAACTAGTATTTAAGTTTAAACGTCATTATTGATAAAAAAAATAAATTTAAAAAATGGACTGGAGTTCCTTAGTGCGTTAAAGAAAGGTGAGGAAATTCATTTAAAATTTAGTAGGGGACAATAAATTGTCAAAGATAATCCTTATTATACTTGGAGAAATTGCCCTTCAAAATAATTGAACAGAAAGTAATCAGGTGAAGGTTTCCAGTATTAACTGTTAATTATATTGTTCGGATATCCAAAGCTCAAGTTATTTTCCGCAGAACTAGTGTTGCCATAGTGACGGATTTCCCCTCATATCTAGCGGATTTGGATACTCCGAAACGGGAGAATATTGTGTTTAACGAAATTTACAGGATAACGGATTTTCTGGCGGACTCGAATCAAATTATTTATTGGAGAAAAGAACAAAGTAATTCCTGGAATTACTGAAATAATCAGAAGTCTTTAGTTGAATTATTTTGTCGCACTGGCAATTTCTATTTAGTCATTTGAAAGGACCCCCTAACTTAGAGAAGTCGGGATATTTTTTTTGTTTATTAAACATCTATGTTCTGGGTATTTCTCTCTATTTTAGTCGTTCTTTGTTTTAGTTTTAGACTATGGTTTTAGAGTTCCGGTGCGTCAGAGATCATTGTTTGTGGTCGTACCGGTCAATAATAAAGGCTGATAGATAAATAATTATGGGATTTTCTTGAAAAAGTAAAGTGTATTCATTCGCCGAGAGCTGTTGCGCCTTTTGCTAGTGGTTTTAGTGCTCAAAGTTAGCAGCGGAACATCTGACGGAAATCAAAATTGGTTTTGACGGAATCTGACGGAATTTACTATAGATTCTAGCGGCACTGTAGATTCCAAGATGGCAACACAGCGCAGAACCGAATCCAATTCTCATTCCATTGATATTCCGAGGTGCAGCCTTCTGGATTCGCGGAAAATATATTACCCTATTATTAGAATCAGTTTTGGGCATATTTTCGCCATCCACTGGAATCTATCGCCATATATTATCGAACTGTTACTTCCCTTTCTTGTTCTCCCCTCTCTACCCTCTACAGGCGGACCCACCTCAAGTGTATACCTAAGATGTTTTTCATTATTTCCAATCGGCGTCGACACTTTACATTTATTGATGTCAAAAAGGGGGAAATTCTTCGATGAAGAATATTCGCTATCCGTCTGTGTTATTTATCTGTTTTTCAGTGGGATTAACTGTTTTGAGTTATTATATGCGGCTTTGAATTTTTCAATTCAAATAGAATTCCTCAGCAGTTGTTGCCCAGGTGCTCGAGTGCCATAAGTACAGTGGGACAGTGCCCCACCTACCATCTAAATCTTCATACAAAAAAATTAAAATTTGAAAAAAATAAATCATTTTCGGATTCAACAACAATAACGTCGTATTTTCCCATCTTAGCACTTTAGCTCACTCAAAAGTCAAGAGCCGCCACTGGCGCCGGATGTCGCTTACCATTGAGATAACAATATAATAAAATTGACGGCCTCCATGGTCGAGGGGTAAGGCTCTCGACTACGAATCCGAATGTCGCGGGTTCAAATCCCGGCGTGCGCAACTAATTTTTATTTAATTAATTTGTGTTGTTTCGCAATTAATTCATTTAAAAATAATATATAGTATATTCGCGTACGTTCCAGAGTGGAAGATACTCTCAGTATCGCCCTGGTGAAAGACCACCATTCAGAATTGAAACGTTGCTTGAAATGCCTTTTAGCCGTGTTTGATGACCAGATCTGAATAGCCAGGTATTTCCCCACCTTCCTCTTCCCCTTCTCCTTCCCACCCCAATACCTTCAGCCTCACAACATTCCCCAATTGGGGATGCCATAGTTTCACTAGCTCCAGACGGTTGGGAGCAGTTGGGACTCTTGCGCGGTATTCATATTAAAAAAAAACAGTATTTTTAAGGCAGGTTCGAGGGGGATAGATGCTCTCAATATCGCCCCGGTTGAAGATCACCGTTGAATGGCTTCAGCCGTGTTTGGTTCATTTGAAGACCACCAAATCGACAATCAGTGTTATTTTGAATTTTTGACATTTGACCGATCCCCGTTAAGGTTAAACGGAACGTGATATGCGCTCACAGATAGTGCTGATTCAAATATTTTAGAAAGAAAAAACTTTTAGTACTTAATGCTTTTAAATATTGAGATTTTTTTATTTTATCTGAATACCTCACAAGAGTCCAACTGCTCCCAACCGTCTAGAGCCAGTGAGACTATGGCATCCCCAATCGGGGAATGTTGTGAGGCTGAGGGTATTGGGGAGGGGAAGGAGAAGGGGAAGAGGAAGGTGAGATGAATTGTTTGTTGGAATATGAAATGGAAAAAATTGTTATTGTAAGTTTAAAACTTAAGTAATTAAAGAAATTATAAAAATACCGAATATGTTAGTTTTACAATAATATGTTTGACGTCCGAATGCAATAGTACATTTTTCGACAGCTGGAGCCAATGGTAACGGGACACCCATTTTGGCACCAGCTTAGTTCACAGCTGTCCATGATTTTTAGTTAGTAGCTATTTGACGTAAATTGGCGTTATGCCGAGCTCGCCCCCCGCCCCTCTTATTTTGGTTTATTCCCCTTGCGTGTTTGGGCATCTCTATATTATTTGCTATGTGCAAAATCTATAAGAAAAGGGGGATGAAGATTGAAAGATCCATCTCTATATTATTTGATCTGTGCAAAATCTATAAGAAAAGGGGGATGAAGATTGAAAGATCCATCGTTCACAAAAAGGCTAACTACCCCCTTGAGTTATTGAATCTAGTAGCACTAACATAACCCGCGTGCTCCACGTAGCATTCCGAAGAAAGAGCTTTCAAGCTTTAGCCACTGGAGTGTCGGTACACATTTGTACGACATAGGTGCAGGACTGCAGTGTGCAGCATACAAATGTACACACGTTGCACTCGAACGTAAGTGCATCGGCTGGAAGAAGTTCAGAACTGTTCCCCCTTCCCCAGGGGTAGGTCGAGTAGGGCCGTCACGGCGCCAATGCATTCTACTTTTCTCCTTTTCAGCTTGCAATGTTCAAGATAAATGCGAGAATGCTTTCCCCGGTAACTCTGTATTATGTAGTACAATCCCGGTATCTCACTAACGGTGCAGACTGCAGAGCGGACGGAGTGTCTCATTCATACTTCAAGTATTTAATATTCATTGTTATTAATTGTTTTTGTGTTTAATTCGTAGAACTCCATTATTTTTTTTAAATTTAATGTAAATCAAATGCTCAGCTGTTTCGGTATTCAAGGTCATTTTCAAACTGCGGTTAATCCACATTGTGACGACTTATTTACATGATTTTATTTACTCCCCCCCCCCCCCACTCTAATTTGGACAGGTTTTTAAAAATAATGATTCATTATAGTTAAAATCGATTTAGTTAGAAAATAATAATTCTTTATTCTGGAAGGTTTTTACATTGATAATGTGACTAACTAACTAACCATCACGCCGTTTCCCCGCAGGGGTAGGCAGAGAGGACGGACCGCCAAATAACTCGATCTTGGCATACACTTCTTGCTTCATTCACTTTCACACAACGTCTCATACATTCTATTCTGTTATTCCGACTTCTGCCATTGCCCGACTCAATTATTTGATTCACTTGATCGTGCCACGTCTTCCTTAGACATCCCCGGCTTCTTTCATTCACATTCGCGTGATATATTCTCCTTACACTCCTTTCTTCATTCATTCGCTCTACATGCCCAAACCATCTAAGCGTCCCTTTCTTAATCTTGCTCACTGTGCTTTATAATGTGTTTCCCCCTATTTAAATGATACTGTTTTCTTAATTGATTTATTTAAATGTGTTATATTGTTTTGATAATGTGAACATACTGAGAAGCAATGAATATGTATTTTCCTTTCTTTATTAATTAACGTTATATTAGGATCATTCGTTCGTCTCATTTTCTAATATTTCAAGTAAATTTAATCTACGACCCTTTCTTTCTACATGAAGGGTTTAGGCTCGTTATTGTCAAGCGGGACGTGATTATTCAAGAAATATTGAGAAAAAAAATGCCGAAACAGCTGTCACAATTATCAACTTAATAATACTTGCAGAACTTAATGATAATATTATTAAATTTAGAAAAAAATCATTGCTCTTATTTCAACGATTCCAACCTTGTAGAAAAAACAAACACAGCTAAGCTGGATCCATCTGATAGCGTCGTTCTCATCGATAGCTGTACTTACGCTATTTTGCTCTTTCTTACATTGTCTATTGAACAAATATGATGGTCTCCTTGATTTTATATCTCCTAGATAACTGCGGGTATCTTTAAAATTATTTAAGTGCTACTATTACCTTAAGTCCATCCTCACTGTATCAAAACTGTACTACTGTTTTATTTTTATTTCTCAATTTGTTTAATATTGCTGATATTTCGATATTTTTATAATATTATTTAAACCAATATAATGTAATTGGAGACTAGTATCTCTATAACAGAACGGTTATGCTGTTTTCATATATTTTTTAATATTTATTCAATACCTTGTATACATTGATCACAACATGCATGCACCTATATTGCTTTATTATTGCGCTATATTTGTATGATGTTTGTTATTATTGTTGTATTATATAATATTGTTGAACTAAAACTCAGAGTGGAAGATACTCTCAGTATCGCCCTGGTGAAAGACCACCATTCAGAATTGAAACGTTGCTTGAAATGGCTTTTAGCCGTGTTTGGTGACCAGATCTGAATAGCCAGGTATTCCCAACCTTCCTCTCTCCCTTCTCCTTCCCCTCCCCAATACCTTCAGCCTCACAACATTCCCCAATTGGGAATGCCATAGTCTCACTGGCACCAGACGAGTGGGAGCAGTTGGGACTCTTGTGAGGTATTCATATAAAAAAAAAATCCCTGAGGTACTTAGAGTTGAAATCGGTTTTCCCCGCTTTTAATGATGGCAGGTTTTTCTTAATTGCTTTATAATGACGTGAATGCTATTAAGGCAATGAATTTAAATGTGTGTGGTTAATCCGTTAATTATTTTGAAGAATTGTATCGTTCAGATTTCGTGAAAATACTAAGAAGTACACTACACAATAAAAAAAGAACTAAAATACTTGCAGAACTTAATAACAGTACTGTTAAATTTGATTTACTTTAAATAAAAAAAATAATAATAATAATAAATAAGTTTTACGAATTCGCCACAATTAAAATTAATACGCAATTATTATATTATACTGCATATAATAGCGCAATGAAGAATGAAGCGCAAAACCGTCAAGTTTAATTCGAGATAAACAGTTTAATAAAACAGCCGCCGGGGACCCCCGTAAAGTGATCTCAGAACATTATCGAAACGCGGAGCGAGATTAAAAATGAAAACACGGCGATAAACGACCTTTACGACTCACGACCCTGTTTACGTCCGTCATGATGGTAATATTGAAAGATAATCAAATAAAAAGCAAGTCCGGCGATGCACGGCGAGAACAGCTCAATTAAAATGCCAATAATCATAAACATTTCGCACATTTGCAGTCAACTTACCGACGATTAAATGACTTCGTTAGTCAGGTTTAAATAATAATAATTATTGGATAAGTGGAAAAGACATGCTACACACGCGAGCACACTGGCGATCGTGGCGGGACATTACAGCTGCATTCAAACGGCAGTAAAAATGCAAGAAGGCAACTTAAGTTATTTCAGTCGCTGATGATAGCTACTAAAGCCAACCACACCAACAGGTTGATTTTTACCACCGTCTGTTCTTTTTTCTTTTTTTACAGGAGGCTCTGGGGGAAATAATTTCCCTCGAGGCCTATATCATCTTTGGGGTTGCTGTGTGGAAGGTCCTTTAGAGGATAGGAAGGAGTGAACTCGGGTCTTAGAGAGACCCAAACCCAGAGACCGGGAGATCATCCCACAACCGAGCTGTTGAACACAAGAGCGAATCGTAGAAGCGACTCGTACTCATGTGACAAATATCAATAATAACAATAATAATAATACTTGGATGATTGGTATAGCGCCGTTTTTGTGAAAAATCACCTCAAGGGCGCTGTACAAATACTGCTTGCTAGGGTTTATCTTATTATTCACATATACAGAAAACATACTTACCTGGCAGGGCACTCCAGATTAAAACGTTAAATTACAATGTTTTGGGCTGAGATGATGTGACTTTGCTCGAACAGGACACATATATTAAAAAAACACGTGTGCAAATGTTGGGCACGCGTATAGCGTGTTTGTTAAGATAGGCAAATCTATCAAACGGACCGCCCGTTTCTGAATAGAGTGAAGGGTTTTTTTTCAGATATTTAGGGCTCCCAAATTCTACAGTGGGGCGCACTGGAGCCAAAGGAGACACTTGCGATTTGTACAGGGTCAGCAGTTGTGTACTATTAAAATATCTGCGGGCTCTGTACGATAGACATGGATTAAAATGCATTATAATATGATGTAATTGTTTTAAAAAGTTTTGGTTCAAAACCTTGTGTAACGTGGAGATATTTAATCAATTTGTATTTTCAAGTAATCTCTTAACAATCTGTTTAAGATTTTTTTACTATGTCTTTCTGGAATTCCGCAGTTAAGCAAGAAATCTTTAAGCCAAAAGAAAAGGATGATGAATCTTCCTTAAAAAGAATCAGAATAGCGCTCCAGAACTCTGGGCCTAGAATCAAGGATCTTAGCAGTCTGTGGAATTTTTGTACCTCCTGCTTCTAACAATCGCTATAATGTATATATTTTCTCAGGTATTTATTTGAAAACAGGTTCAAGGTTGGAAGTTTGAACTCTAAAACCCTGAGCTATTTCGGATGCTGGTATTCTTTTCGATCCTCTGTCTCGATGCTAGAGATGTTTTTTTCAAATCGGAATGGCCATTGTTTAAGAGGGTGGTGAAACATGTTTGTTCTGAAGCCAGCGAGAACAATCAACCAATACATCACTGGAAAAAATAGGCGAATAAACGCACGGAACCTTTCTTCTGTGTTGTATTGAAAACTCGGGTGAAGACACAATTTATTCATAGGGATTTGGCGAAATACAAGACGATCAAATAAGTCACAAGATGCTTTTATTACAAGTCCATTTAAAATAAAATGTCAAACAAACTCAACATCACACAATTCGTCATTGCGGGTAGGCAGAAAGGATGGAGTGCCACACTTATAATAATAATAATTAGATGATTTGAATACGCCGGTTTTGTAAAAAAAATCACCTCAAGGGCACTGTACAAATATTGCTTCATATTCTTTATCTAATTATGTACAAACACATACAGAAAAACATACTTACCCGGCAGGTCGCTTCAAATGAACACAGTTTTATTAGAAAATTTAAGCTTAGAAATGATATGATTTTCACAGTTGTTATTTTATCCTCCTTTTCTATTGATGTTACATTTATTAGAAGATTGGTGACACAAGAAGAGTTGGTATTTATTTGAAATATTTATAATTTTTAGGACTGGAGAATATTAAAAAAAATGACCTTAAAAAGCGTAAGAAGTCTTTAATAGATATTAACTTGTTTTTTTTACACATTTAGTTATTTACAGTTGAAGCATTTGCGCACCAATGCGTCAATTTTTATTTATTTATTCTGTCAGTGACTTTAGGTAAGCACTGACCGGCTAGCCTAGCTGAGCAATTTACGTGTGAATTTCTTCAATTTACGGATACGATTGTCTGAAAAGATGATGTCCTGGCAAACACTCCATGCACACTTCACGTATTCATATCACCCAAACTATTCCGTTATCCCGACTCAAGAATTTGATTTAACAGATAACTACCGTTTTGCCCGTTGCACCCAACGGTGGTGATAAAATTATATTATTATTACCGAATGTAAATTAATAACTTTGTGATTGTAAATTGATACTTTAATTTAATTATTCCCTAATTTACAACATAATTTAACACCTACGATTTAATATTTTCATAATACACATTATCATTAATTTAAGTTATCCGCATATTTCAGTCAACCCGACTGAACGTAACCTAGTCCAACCTAACCTAACCACACCTAACTTAAGTTTCATCATAAACTAATACATAAAATTATGGAATGCGTGAAAAGTTTACTTAGGAACGTATCTACGTGTAGGAATTCACAATTGAAAAATGTTGAAATAATTCTATTTTTAAAAGAGATTCTTTAAGGGATATCTCACCCCAACAACTTGCACGGAAAATACATGTGGTGTTTTGAAAAATGGAGACGGAGTCAAAAGTAGTCATTTTTATATGGGTGCCGATTATGAAATCAAGATTTTTTGTCAAATCTGAGAAATGTAATGAAGAAAACATTTTTTAAGAGGAACGGCAGCGCGACCTGTTTCATACAAAACTTAATTTTGGATTCGAGGCTAAAATACTCACATAAAGCTAATGATTTTTTTTCATCAAAAAGTATGGTAAATATCTATTACGGATTAGAAGTAATTTATTTATTTTTGTTTTACATTGTGGAATATAGGGCATTGAAGGAATTGATTTTTCGCAATTTTATAGGCACCTTTAACAATTATTTGGGGGCTGACGGTGATATAAAAAAAAAAAGTTTTACCCTGTATACTTTGAAAATATAATGAAACATACAATATAAATTTAAAAAAAAAATAAGCATTATGGTGGACTTAAAATTAAATTAATAACTACCAATTTAAGTGACCTCTGGCTCCGTAGACAAGGATCGTAACCACTCACCACCACCACTAAATCACGGAGACCGTCAATCAATACTGCCAACGGATTCTAAATGTCCAGAGCCAGTGGGATTATGGCAATCTCAATTGGGGAGAAATGAGGAAGATTGGGACCTTGCTATTCAGATCTGGGGACCAAATACGGCTAAAGCCATTTTAAGCAAATTTAGATTCTGAATGGTTGTCTTTCACCAGGGCGATGTATCTACCGTACTGGAATTGCAGTTATATAAAACAAAATTCAAGAGTGTTTTAAATAACTAACATATAATCATTGACAACCCAATTGAAAGCCCTGTCACTCTCGCCAATATTATATTAAATGTACCGACGAGGAACACAAGACAAACTGTAACATTTTTCTGCAACACTTACACAACCAACTATCAGTCTCATTCATTAAGCAATAGGATGCATGATCTGGGAAACAGGTTTGGAGGTGTTGTCGATATATTTGCTGACTCCATTTATACAGTAAAGCGTCATCTATACCGGCACTTAGATGATTGTATAATGTAGAGATAATGATCTGTATTATAAAATTGCTTTGGTTTTCTATTTTATGTCACTGTTACTTTATGGTTTAGAATCTCTATGCACTTGTAGTTTTGATAGCTCTTTACATTATGTTTTAAAATCCATGTAAAAACCCAGATGGGTGTATAATCAAATAAATAAATACTTACTTCATATCTCTAACAAATAATTCTAATGGACCAAGAATTAACTGGCTCGTCGGGTTGCTAATATTGCTTCGCGGATAAGAGGATAAAGCCCCTCAATTCTCTAAGCATCTTTAGTACCCGTTAGATTCCGCCATCACGAAACAGTAGTTAACGTCAAAAACGGAAAACAAATTGTCTAGTGCCTTGGCCAGTAATTATAAGTGACTTCCTGCGGCACCGTTAACTGCACCGGCCAGGCTGCACCTAACACGACTAATGGCACTGACAGGACTAAAACCAAGGAGCCACAGTCAGTAGGTTCTTGCAGCAAAGTGAAAGACACAGAGAACGTCAATCCTTGAACGCCGAAACAGCTGTTAAAATAATAAAAACTAAAAATACTTGCAGAATTTAATAATAACATTATTGAATTTGGTGTACATTCAATTTTAAAAATAAAAAAATTAAATACAAATTCAATCAAAACAGTCTGAAGATGCCCGCGATAGGGTGAAACTCATTTAACTTAAATTATTACCACATTTACATTTTTACCTTAACTATACCTGATATTAAATTAAAGTCCATTACACGACCGCTCTAAAACTAGATAACTTAAACCACCTTTCCATCTACTCTGTCCTTTGGATCTTTATCCCACTCCTATGTTCCCCTCCACAGACGGATATAGTTTAAGCGAACTGATGTAAAACTGTATATTGTCACAAATTAATCATAGTATTTATCATCAGCAGTAGAAAATTTATTATTGGCATGATTTATTGTTTCTATTGTTATATATGTGTAAATTATGGATTTGCTGTTAATTTTCCAAAAAAAAAACATATTAAAAAATAATAAAAAACCGATCTGATCGAAAATAACAAGTGGAAGATAGTTATAAAGGATTTTTAATTTAAAAAAATCATATTAAAATGAAATTCCACCATGAATTGGCAGTTTCAAAATTACAAATAGCAACAGTGTATAAATACTTTTGCTAACATTATTCATAAGACAAGAAAATGGCAAATATTTTATCTAATACATCCGATACATAACATTGAATGTATCGACATAAAAATGTGTATCTTTATATTACATCGATGTTGTTTTTTAGTTTAAGTTCACCCTTTAAAGGATTTTGCGAGCTTTGTATTGATACCTTTATTCGGTACCGACATTATTCATAAGACGAGGGAATAACAGATATTCTAATACATGTCCGATACTTATCAATGGATGTTGTTTGCTCGCTTCGAGCCAACTCCTTCGTGGAATTTGCGAACATTACTCAAATGCGGGAGCTAACAAGATGGCTTACAGGTCGAGAAACAGGAGAATTTATAGTCTGATAACACCAAAATGGCAATTTTATTCCCGCAGAGGAGAACGGCCTATCAGATGCCGGTTAATTGGATGACATAGAGGAGAAAGATGAATCATTTGAACCATCCTAACCAAAACAAATCAACGGCAAATCGCAGCCTAATGGCAGAGTTTTGCTCCGTGAAACATTCACAATGTAAACTTTAATTTATAGGATACTAGCTGATGTTCACCCGGATTTGCTAGGGTTTTATTTTTATATTTTTGGAATAAACTTATGAAGTTTTGAATGAATTCTTGCTTGTCGTTTGGATGCCATAATTGATTTGACAATGAAAGTATTGCCTCGTGACGACTATTACTATCTCTAAACAGAGAAACAAATAAACTTTCATTTGAAAATTTGATTTCAAAGCAAACGTTTATTTTTTCAAAACATATCTATCTATATATTATGTTATTAAGTAGATACCTACTTGTGTTTTCCATTTTGAAAATATTCTACTCAAATATACCATCGTCTTTTAAATACGTAGTCTGTGGCTAACCAGAGTGGTATATCTATGGGCTAACCTCAACACAACATAGAGGGTTCAATGTTTTTCATACCAATTTTAAAATGTTATAGCAACAGTTTTACATATTGGATTTCATTCAAACTACTCTCTAAACCTTCTCGTCACTAATAAGAACAAACTGTGCTATTTTCAGCGAAATCGTCCGAGTAATTTTCGATAAAACCGAGGACAGATAGACAGACAGACAAACATTCATTTTTATATATGTAGATGCAAATAGGGCGGATGATAGCCAAAACACCCGACTTGCATATTAATAATAAACAGCATGCTTCCTATGAGTACACCAGTGGATTCCGTTAGCTGGGAGGAATGTCGGCATGCTGATCTATTAATCACTGTCATGCGATTTATTACAGGAATAGATAACTACTTGAACGAAAATTTATAGCGGCTTGGGGACGTGAACGGTGGTTTATTCTTGCTTTGGCCAATGTGAATAATTGCAAGATGCTGATGAGGATCTTAATGGATTTACGCTCCGACATAGTAATTCGTATTTACAGGCACATTAGTTATCATTAGACTTAATTATCGAGATATACTGTAAGCAGAAAGAGTTAAAGTTTTAAAGATTTTACAAAACGGGACTTTTTGGAATTTCTAATGAGTAGATAAGCAAGTGTTGGTGGATAAATCTTTGACAAATTTTAATTATTTTTTTTTATATTTCAACAAAACTGAGTCTCCGTGTAACAAAGGGAGCCACCTCGACTATTATCATTTTGGTTTTATCTTATAATAAGGAACTCCAGTGAAAATATAATGGCTTTAAAAATATGCATTCATATAGGCCGATCTGAATATATAACTTTTATATATAGTATACGTAGAATTTTTAAATCATTATTTAAAAGTGAATAAAAAATCATCTTATCAAAACACCTTGTTGGTGCATTTGGAACATCTGACGTATTCGGTTTTTTATTATTAAACATTTTTATTTTTCGATTTTGTTTCGTATTTTAAATATGTATTTTTTTAGTTTTGGCGAAATTTAAACTTAATTTGGGTGTAAGTTCTATAATTGTTCTTCGATATAAAATAAACTATTATTAATGAAGAAAATTAGAGTATTCATGAGCAAACCAATTATCAATACGGATATTATGATAATGTTAATGCTCAATACTATTATCATTTGAGTAAAAGTTTCTAAAAGGGTACATAATTTTATTACTTACTCGTATGTTCAGTTATGGTTTACCATGAATAGAATATAAAATTATGTACGGTAAAGCTCATCCTTGTTTTGACATTTGACAATCTAATAAATCGAAAAACCAGAATACGCGTGGCGTTCCGAATGTGATGGTACCAACATAACAGGGTGTTTAACGAGATGATTTTTTAATTAACTTTTAAATTCAAATTCCAAGTATAATTACGTATAACAAAACTTGTGAATTCTGAATCGGCGTTCGCTGATCTGTATTAATATATATTTGAATGGAGTTCCTTATTATTGGAAGAGAAAGCACCATTAATGCTTTGCTAATGTTAACTGAAAATTATCTAATTCCAAAAATAAATAAGTACGGAAAGATAACGAAACTAACACTAACGACAAAAACACACATAAATACCACATACTCGTACATGATTGAAGCTGTCGCATACTCAAGCGAGACTCGCCGTGACCATGAATAAAATGATTCCAGAATGTATACTCGTAGTCGTTATGCCTACTCCGGCACATCCGGCAGATTCAGTTGTGGATTACCCCCACGTGTTCAGCATTAGCCAAGCTGGTCGCGATTAGCATGTTGCAGACCTACATTAGACTATCATCATCTGCTAGTGCAATCAGCAGTGCAGTGGCCAGTGGCTCGCCAGGTGTGCTGTGTCCGGCCCCAGGGCTGAAGGCCGCCCGTGAAGGTAGGTTCTGGCGACAAATCACTCCCGGGGTCGCGGCCGTTCTCGGGGCTTTGTCTTTATCGATGAATGGGCGAACTTGCATACAATGCACCGCGTAGGTACGCAATCGGGATATGAGACCAGACCGGTTATGGCAGGGTTTCTCAAACTTATTTGGATCACCGCCCCCCTTTTTAACCAACTAAGTAAACCATCTCCTCCATTTTCTCCCCAGGGGTCGACAGAGAGGATTGACCCCCACACAACTTTGTCTTGAATTTGTCACATACTCTTCTGTTATTCTAACCTTTTTTAAGGATATTTTTATGCAACAATCTACTGCCCTCTAGAAAAAGATTTTCGCTTGATGCCTAATACGGATAAGAACGTTGACAATGCTGTGAAACATACAAGAGTTGGTATTAAAAAAAAACTTATTTATCAACGCATCAGCTGCGAATCCCGCAACTTTCTCCGGTATCAGTCGAAGGTCATAAAATCTCAACCCGTCTCGGGTCTAAAGCAGGTCCGACCTTTATTTTTTTTGTTTTTTTTTTACAATATTTATTTTTATACAATGGTACTTTGTACCCGCTAATACATACATAATTAACCTTAGTATATTAACTTGAACCTTTCCCCGATCTTGGAAACTTACTAGGATAAGCCAAATACACAAGTCAGGGTGATGCGTGCGGGTGGGAGCCAATCCTAACCGTAATGTTCAAGACAGTTTTGCGGTTGCGAATTACAAGTAAAAATGACTTTGCGAGCGAGTATGGCATAGGATTGAGGAACAAAATGATAGAAGGAAATGGTAAAAAAGGGGACTCACCGATTTCACCATTCACTGTGGATAATTCAATTGCGTCTTCACTTGTTTCACTGGATATTATTGTACTTGTTGATCGTCAGCGGTTATAATTGTACGGAACTTGAGTTCCCGGCGGCGTTTTTAATTGTACTGGTGGCGGAAGGTCAAACAACGGGAGAAGGGGGCAAGGGAGATGCATATAATCGCACGCATTATTTGGAAGTAGGTGACCGATGAACTGGCGTGAACACAGGGAGTAAAACGGTTATGAATAACTATAGCCCTTGAGGTGATTTTTCAAAATACTGTTGTTGATATTAATCGTCGACCTACAAGAATGCATCCAACACGCCACTTGCCTGCTTTTTCTCGACGATCACGCTAAACCTATGTAAACGGTTCTTCGATATGATTCTTTTTTAACGCCATCTAATTGCCTTCGCCGCCCTTTAACGCCCCCCTCTTGGTCCTGAAACCATCACCACCCACTTTGGGAATCACCGGGCTATGGTGATAAGGCTGATTCATGTGGTCGAGGCGGGCGACCGAACGGGCTTCGGAATAATAAATATGCAATATGCATGAAAGATGGAACTGCCGCGATGCGAAGTTCCCAACTATTGACTAAATATCCTCCGCGAACGATTTCCTGATTGATGGTAGAATTATTCACAAACTTAAAGCGAACTTTGAGATGAATTTTCAGATTAAACTGCTTTCGAACGAGGCATTTTGATGTTTTGCATACGTACCCGTTAAAATAATGTGGAGGTTTTCAAATTTAACGTGCAAGTACATTCAATATTGAACATATTTCAAAGAGCTTTTGTGTGAGAGACCTCAACGCACAGGTATTATTAGGTAGGGAGTATAAATCTTGGCAATTACGAGAACATTACTAACTGAAGCTAATGTAATTATGTGTGTAGTTAAATTTTATTACATAAGTAGTCTGTGATGGTGAGCCATTCTGTAAATAAAGGCCATACTCATACTAAATTTTGCATAATTGTAGGCGTAAATAGACGACATACTAATTATAGCCGAAATGGAATTATATTTATTTAGTAAACATTATTTAACTATGCCTAAAGAATAATATTTGTTTAAATTTAAAACAAACCAATTTTATTCAATGGTTTTTAGTTTAATTTGCAAAACTCCAAATTTATCAATGTTATTATTAAGTTCTGCAAGGATTTTAGTTTTTATCATTCTGACAGTTGTTTCGGCGTTCAAGACTATTTTCAAACTTCACATTGGAACGACTCAATTATATGATTTCATTTACTCTCACCCAATTTTTATATGGACGGTGTTTAAAATGATTTATTACCTGTAAAACTGATTTAGTTAGAAAACAATTAAAAATTATCTTTTCTGTGAGGTATTTAGATTTGTAAT
Organism: Halesus radiatus; assembly: GCA_022606495.2. Classification (NCBI taxonomy): domain Eukaryota; kingdom Metazoa; phylum Arthropoda; class Insecta; order Trichoptera; family Limnephilidae; genus Halesus; species Halesus radiatus. The sequence continues at coordinate 176,453 of JAHDVE020010595.1, read as the reverse complement.
GTATTTTCCCCGCATTAAATGAGAATGTTTTCTTAATTAATTTGTAATGATGTAAATACTACTGACTTATTTAAATGTGTTTGGGGTTCTGTGAACACAATAAGAAGCGGGGAATAAATAATTTACATAATTTTATATTGGGATTCGTTCGGTTCGGTTTTAGGTTCATTTATTAATTTCTAATTATTCATGTAAATTAAATCTAATAACCTTTCTATGTAAGGGTTTAGGATCGCTAATGTCAAGCGGGACGTGATTATACACTAAGAGATGTTTTGCGAATTTTGAAAAAGTGCTTCCATTATTATAACATTGTTTATGTTCTTTGAATCTAGTTGAGAAAACCCTTCCCGTCTGCCCGATACAGGTAGCATTGCAGACGGCGTTGTCAAATTTTAATTCTACTTTATGAGTTTTTTATTTTATTTATATTTATATTAAATTTAAAAATAAATAAATAAACCAAATTCAATAATCTTATTATTAAGTTCCGCAAGTTTTTCAGAACTTTTTAAATTACTGTGACAGCTATTTCGGCGTTCAAAGGCATTTTCATTTTTTGTATTAAAAAGTGAAGATAGATTGAAGCAATCACGCGCATGAAACACATTTTCTCATTTCTGTACTTCAAAACAATAAATAACATTTCGGACAAAGTTGTTTATATGATTTTGTCAACACATCGAGACCGGCAGCGAGCTCGCAAAGGTTCGAAGGTGTTGAAAAATGACTTGTCGTTATAACACTAATATGCAATAATATAAAAGTGACAGATATGTGAACCTGATTTCACATAACGTAAACAAAGAATGTGACATTAAAGCGTCGTTCACACGCGAGCACAGGGCGGGGTTTATAGAACGGGTCCGCAGTGCGATGCATGACTGAGAGCACTCACTGGTGGCTTGTTTTTTTAAATTATGACAGCGCTATATTGGGGAATACAGGAGCAGATTCAGAGTCGAAAATAAACACATAATAACCAAGTCTTATTCAAATAATGAAAGGTGAACTTTATTCAGTAATGCAGGTATTAATGTATGGATTATATATTCACACAGCAAATAATACACAATGCAGGTATTAATGTATGGATTATATATTCACACAGCAAATAATACACAGGGGTGCCCTAACACGTAGGGGGAGAAACCAAAATAAGGGGGTGAGGGGCGAGCTAGGCGTGCTGCTAATTTAAGTAAAACATCAAATAAATAAAAAGGTTCGGTTTGGTAATAAAAACCGAATATTTAGTTTAATATGCGCAGAACGCGGTAGTTTTGTGAGTCCCGAACGTCCAACGTTTCGTAAGCCACCTTAATTAAGTAGCCTGCAAAAACAAGATTTAATCAGTTAGGCATCAACCGCCCGCTTGACAAGACGTTCCGCTCCCTCGACTGCTCTGCCCGATAAAACGTCTACTCTACTCGCCTCGATTCTTTCTGATCACCGTTTACCCTGGACCCCCATCGGACTGCTGCCTCTCACTGAACCAAGACCGAGCATCCATCCCTGGAGAAATGTTCCCGCTACACTTTATAGCGTATTGATGAGAGTTTGACCAGAATTTAAAAACCAAACTTTAAACCAAACACACATAATAAAATACTTTGATACCCCTTTCGAGATTAATTCAGAAAATTATCAAAGTAGACTGTCGAGATTAGGATTGATGCTGGTTTTGAATCAGAGTCAAAACAGAATTTCCAAACCATACTCCAAATCAAACGCACTATACAAAATAATCTGATACTTATTTCAGTCCTATTTAGGCCAACATTTTTTGGTCAGGCCGTCGAGATTAGGTTGGATGCTGGTTTTGAAACTGGGTATCAAGGGGTGTGGGAAATCGTTACTCTAAGGAAATATGGGAGATGTTTATTAGAAACACAGTGTGTGAGGCAACACCAAAAAAGGGTTCAGCCTAAATTATGTGGGTAGTGGGCGGTCTAACTAGGTTCCCACACTAAACTGGTGGAATTTAAAGAATTATGTGATTTATGTAATGCATTTGTGGTTTTTTGTGGGATGCTTTACTTTAAAGTTCACAGTATTGACACCTATCGTAGTTAGTATTTACCTATTTGCAGTTACCAGATACCTCATAACACAAACGAGAGAAATTGATAATAATAATAATCGGACCATTTCTATAGCGCCGCTTTTGAGAAAAATCACCTCAGGGGCGCTGTACAAATATTACTTCCTGTTCTTATATTATTCTTATATTACGTCTATTCTACGAATTTATTATTATAATTTTTTATATATATATTTTTTTTAAATTCTCTTTTAGGACAGGCTATCATTACACATTATTTATAGACCATATAAAGAGATGCAGTTAAATTATCAAAACTAAATTTAATGTTAAACTGAAAAAAAAGAGCTGACTATTCCTTACGATATATTGCAAGACGCTAATACAAATGATAGAGTGATTGTTTCCATTATATTCAAGAATGTATTTAAGCTAAGACAAAGAATTATTATCCATATTTTTTAGGATAAATAACACAGAATACTCTTAAAAGGGTGGAGCGGCGGGGGAGGATGGTGGCCGGTGGGGTTGATCCTTAGGGCCCTCAAAATCTTCTTTGTCTTGGTGACGCCCCTGGGCGGCGTGACGGGACAGTTGGTGTTGGTCTGCACGTACGCCAGGTGGCGTTTGTTGGCCGGCTTCAGGATCCGGAATGAGCACTTCAGCGTGTCGTCCACTGACATCATTGCTCCTGCATTATCGAATTCCCCGCAGTACTAGTTGCTTCTTGGCGAAGAACTCATAAACGTCCTCTACCACCTGATGCACCCGGCAGATCAGGTCAAAGTCGTGCTTGTTGAGGAACTTGGCCACTATCTCAATGACGAAGGTAAAGGCTCGTTCTCGCCCCAGCTGGCGGTGTCCTTGTTGGTAATATAAATAAAAGTATTTGTCAAAATAAGGTAGGTACTTATTAATTCATTAATACATCTATAAAAAAATGTTTATATTTTTGTTTACTGTGCCTCTCGTACTAGGGATATCCTGTGTTGAAACAGGCTAGTTTACATATATTTTTTTGTATCATTAACTTATTCAATAACATTTGTATAATAATGAAAAATATAAGCTTTAATTAATAGTGTTGGTAACAATAAGGATATATACAATGTATTGGAAATATAGAAACATACTTGGAAGTACAAAAGGTTAAAATTGGGTGAGTTCACTGGTTATTTCACTTACTAATGGAATGTTAAAATAGGAAATTAGAAAAGGAATCTTTCGGAGCGATGTCATTTCCGAAATTCTCATTTAGTATAGACTAGCAGTTTAGCAATTTTGTCAACCGGTTTGGCCCGGCTGGCAACTAAAACAGCATGAAGCTTGCAACCGAAAGTAACAAATCAAACTTCATATTATCAGTTTTGTAACTCAAGGGGTTGCAAGGTAGCAGATATAAAAAAAAATAAAACATAAAAACAAAACATTTATTTAAAATCTTGGCACTGGAATCACAGTCTGTTCGAAAAATCTATATCCATATAATATATTATATATAAAAACTAATGTTTGTCCGTCTGTCCTCGATTTTCTCAAAAATTACTCCACCATTTTGGTTTTATTAGTGACGAGAAGGTTTAGAGAGTAGTTTGAATAAAATCCAATATGTAAAACTGTTGCTATAACATTTTAAAATTAGTAAGAAAAACATTGAACCCTCTATGTTGTATTAATGTAACTAACTCGATCTTGGCATACAATTCTTGCTTCATTCACTTTCATACAAAGTCTCATACATTCTCTTATGTTATTACGACTTCTGACATGGCCCGACTCAAGTATTTGATTCACTTGATCGTGCCATGTCTTCCTCGGACGTCCCCGACTTCTTCTTCCATTCACATTAGCGTCATATATTCTCCTTACACTCCTCTCTTCGTTCATTCGCTCTACATGCCCAAACCACCTAAGCGTCCCTTTCTTGATCTTGCTCACTACGCTTACATCAGCCTTGCATTCTTGTCATTATTCTTCTTATTAAGGTAAGCCCATAGATATGCCACTCTAGTTAGCCACAGATTACATATTCAAAATACGAAGGTTTGTTTGGGTAGTAGCTAACACAAGTACATTTTTTATTCAACACTTCATTATTTAACAAATTTTTGGAATGAAATGAAATTTTCAAATGAATGTTTCATTGTTTACAGATAGTAATAGTCGTCATAATGCATTACTATCGCTGTCAAATCAATTATGGCACCCAAATGACAAGCAAGAATTCACAAAAAAAATCCCGAGCAAGGCCGGGTACACATCAGCTAGTACACGATAAAAAAACGCAAGCGTCGTGTAAACTCAAAGATAAAAAGTCAATACTATTTTGTGGCAAAAAAAGTCTAGTTTCAACGCCACAAAAGTATCGCCACGGCATATTTTACTCCTCATTGAATGGGGCTTAGCATGCCTTTATTTAATAAAAAACATTTATTAGACGAAATATCATTTGAACACAAAATGGATGGCTCCGTTGTAAACTCTCGGTATGTTTCACAATTTTAGAGCAATTGAATTGTATCCCGTTAAAAAAAAAAGATTGAGGAAGACAAATGTATTGCCAAAAGTAGGTTTCAATCAAAAAGGATAAAATCTTCAAAGAAAAGCGATTTATTGATGTAAAATGATTGTGAAATTAAAAAGTTTCCTAAAATTATTAAGCAAAAAAATTTTTTTTGTTCATTATCTTTTAATGGTTCGTTCTTCTTAGGGTAGTCACAGCCTTTTAGCCTGTATGGACTACACGCCACTGTTGCATATTATTAGTACCCTAAAGAGTTCAATATTCTGGGGCGGATAGATAAACTATTTATCCAATTACATAAAACAGTATGCGAGTGTCAAATATTCTAGAAAATATTAAACACCACAACAAAAGTCTGAACGTCCAAAATGAGAACTAGTCAAATAAAAATCTGAAAACTGTCATAAATTATCATTGTATAAACATTCCAGCGCTTAGAGGAAGATATCAATTGTCGAAATCAAATAGAAATACGATACTTCGCCTCGGAGCTTTCGGTCGTAAAGACCCCAATAAGTAAATAAAAGCAACAGTTATTGGCCGTAGGAATGCTCTCACGAGGTCGGGAAACAAAACAATTTCAACAGGAATTTTCAAAGATAATAAAAAGCGGAAAAAGAAGTGGTGAAACGTGATCAGGTAATAACCCTTTAACCCCCGAGGGTCCGACAGACAGCCGGGGTCCCAGGTGAGAAATCAGACACCGTACTTAAAGGTTAATATTTCACCAATCATGAACGCCACAGAATCTGTGCAGAGAAGCAATTTAAAAAAAAAAGAGTTAATGCAGGTTTGTTTGAAGATATTTAGGTACTAATGGTTAGTAAATTGTTAAAGTATTGAACCTAATCCTCCTTCTCCTTGAGGTGATGATTAGGACGGTCATATGGTGTCTATCATTAAGACAGATACGGGAATTAGTTAGCCTGGTAAAATTATGCTTCAATTTGAATTTTTTTATTAAAAAATCTTTGCAACTATCTTCCACTTGTTTATTTCAGACGGGACCGGTTTCACCCTATCGCGAACATCTTCAGACTGGTACAATTAAAACTATATCGTGATATATAAATATAGCATTTATGTCAGTAGTGAGTACATATCGTCAAGACCAACCGGACAAAGCGATTTTTTTGCAGGACCAATCTTAGGATAAATTCTCCAATTCCCCGTATTTGTGTGCAATTTAACGCATAATTGCACAATATCGACAATCTTCATAATAAATATCGAACCGAAGTAATACGTACAACCACAAATTGATGCAAGAGTATAAAATGTATCGAGAGCATCTACTGTCCCGATCCTATCTTCCTCTTCCCCCCCCCCCCCTTCCTTATTGTTTTGTTTTTGTTTACCTCGTTAGCTTCATAAATAAAACATCTGTACTTAACCACTGTTAGCACAAGAAACTTTGTTTGCTTACCTTTTGTTAAACTTCCTTTGTGTATATATATATGTATATTGAAAACTGTTTGTTTCTTACAAATGAATAAATTACTCTTTCTAATAGCGTTCATGTTTAATGACCAGATTCAAGTAGTCGGGTACTTTCCAGTCTTCATGTCTTCTACAGTAATCTATTTTCAAAAATGTTAATTCTGTAGTTCCATTGACAACGGACTGTTGCGATTCTTTTGCGATATTGGTTGTACGTTATTTATTGTAACCCATATTGAATTATAAACAAAAAAATGGTTAGACATATACCAAAAACGTTTCAAAATCATTGAAAAAATATCATCATAAAGCACCTAGGTATTATACCCTAAATATTATTTTAAAACCCTAAGATGTATTTTGCAGTATAATGAACCATAATTAATAACTGTTGGTAGATTGTATTATTATTTTTGGCTTAAAAAGCAATATTGTTATGAATTTGTATAGGGTTACTCGGAGTCTGCACCGGGCAGCGCGTTATAATTTGTTTGGCACCATAAAGGAAGTGTTAAAACCATTTTCGGGTTGGTTTATTAACTTCTGGAAGACGGATTACATTGTGTTTGTTTACTAAATCTATGGGTTATTAAAACTATATATAAACATTATTCGTGACAGCCTTTATTTGAACGGATGGTTATTTCTGGTTTCGTTTTTTCCTTGTGATTTCCGTTTTGTGAAAATGAATTTTATAGCAGTTTTTATCCTGTAGTTACATGAACTACGGGTAACCAGGTACATTTTAATGGGTCTTTAAAATATTTTATTATGTTATAATAGGTACACATCAGGGTAATATCCTCCTCAGAGTTCGCCTTGGATGTCTGCGACAAAATTCCCAGTTACATTTTACCCTGGTATTTTATACAAGGTGTGTTCAAAAGAAAGGGTGAATTTTTAATTTTCGCGGGCTGTGTACATTCGAGTATCGATTTTTTTTTTATGTTGGTACATATATGTTTATCATATGTTACCATTATCAGACATTTTGAATTAGTGGTTTGTTTTTGACAACTGGAAAGGTTAGTCACGTTTTTGTGTGTTCTTCGATTTTTTACTTTTGAAAAAAATGGATCAAAGAATATGTATTAATTTTTGCGTTAAAAATGGAATAAAGTGCTCCAACACACTTAAAATATTGACTGTGGCATTCGGCGAGTCTACTTTGTCTCAAAAAAGTGTTTATAAGTGGTGCAAGCGCTTTACAGAAGGCCGAGAAGATGTTAATGACGATGAGCGTCCTGAAGTTGCAACCACGTCAACAAACGAAGAAAACATCGAAACAGTGAAGAAAATGGTTTAGGAAAATCGTCGAATCACTATTAGGGAATTGGAGAGGATGTTGGCATAATCGGCTCATGCCATGCAATTTTCTCGGATGTTTTGGGTATGAAACGTGTGGCAGCGAAGTTTGTTCCGAAATTGCTAAATTTTGAGCAAAAGCAACGACGCATTAGTATCGCTCAGGAGTTGTTGAATGACGTCAACGACGATCCAGATTTGCTCAAAGGGGTCATAACTGGTGATGAAACGTGGGTATATGGTTATGACGTCGAAACCGAGGCCCAATAATCCCAATGGAAGCGACCAGAAGAGCCAAGACTGAAAAAAGCACGCCAAGTTCGATCAAATGTGAAGGTTTTGCTCACTGTTTTCTTCGATTACAATGACGTGGTGCAGCATGAGTTCTTGCCAACAGGTCGTACGGTTAATAAGGTATACTACAAGGAAGTTATGCAACGTTTGCGTGAAGCAATACGGCTCAAACGATCGGAATTGTGGAAAAAACAAATCATGGATTTTGCATCACGATAATGCACCAGCTCACACATCATTGCTTGTTCATGATTATTTGGCCAAAAACAACACCGTAATCATGCCTCAACCACCGTATTCACCAGATTTGGCTCCCTGTGACTTTTTCCTATTCCCGAAACTGAAGAGACCAATGAAAGGAAAGCGTTTTGCCACACTTGATGAGATAAAGTCAGAATCGAAGAACGAGCTGATGGCCATACCGATAAGCGCATTCCAGAAGTGCTTCGAGGATTGGAAGAAGCGCTGGCATAAGTGCATTATATATGAGGGGGATTACTTTGAAGGGATAAAATGGATATTGATGAATTTTCTTTTGAACACACCTCGTATGTGTTTCCTATTTACATTCATGGTTATATACTATTAATGCATATAAGTAAGGTTACACTATAATGGTTATATTAGAGGAGAGTTAGCTTTTTGTCTAATTAATTATACAATACGTGCTTTTCTTCTACTTTGCTTTTTACAATATTAGATGCAGTTAGATTTCTTAATCATAAAAACTCTAATGACTGCTCAACACACCTGGCCAGATAATGGACACAATCTAACATTTTTACTGAAGTAGGTTAAAACGCAAAGCGCAAAGCTGAACAACACAACAACAATAAACACAACAAAGTTCACCATTTATATTTAGCACTCACATCACGGGTAAGACTGGTAAGAGTAATTTGTGTACTCGTATTACGAAGTTAAACAATCAACCCTCCGCACTAGTGGAGGGATTGAGTGTGTGGTTACTGTATGGAGCATGGCTGCTGTTGGGTGTGTTGTACTAAGAGAACACCTGCGCCGCATTCTGCGACCGGACGCGTGCGGCCAAAGGGTTATCGAAACCTTGAATCAATATAACATTTACGATGTAAGGGATGCTATTATATATATATTTTAAATTATAGGTTTTAAAATGATGGATGGAATTATGGTAATAAATCACACAAAGATACTTCTTTTCAAGTCAAAACAATTCCGAGAAAAGAGAAAATACATATGATACCCACACAGATTATGGATATAAATTCTCTCCTACCGTAACATTGATTCTCATCGAATACGTGTACGGTGCACAAATGCGTCCACAGCCCGCAACACTGTAAATAACTAAATGTATGAAAAATAAAAATGTTAATATCTATTAAAAACTTCTTACGCTTTATAAGGCAATTTTATAAATATTCTTTTATAAGTCCTAAAAATTATAAATACCAACTCTTGTGCCACCAATCTTCTAATAAATGTAACATCAATAGAAAAGGAGGATAAAATAGCAACTGTAAAAATCATGTCATCTCTAAGCCAAAATTTTCTAAATTTTCAAATGAAACTGTATTCATCTGAAGCGACCTGTCAGGCAAGTATGTTTTTCTGTATCTGTTTGTACTTAATTAGATAAAGAATAGGAAGTAATATTTGTACAGCACCCCTGAGGTGATTTTTCACAAAAAACGGCGCTATACAAATCATCCAATTATTATTATTATTATTGTTCACATGACAACAGGTTCCGAGAAACCTACCTAGCTTATGTTATCTGGGATGACACCGTAAAGAAAATTACAAAAAAATATTAATCTATATATAAATCAATAGAATAATTGGAACAGTTCATTTTTCAACGATGTACCTACTACAGATTTGAATTCGTAAGAAAAATTTATTAAAAATATTTTTGTTGACCTCGTCCCCCATTTCAGCTCTTTACGGCGCCCTTCCAGACCTACACCATATTCCCTTGAGGCCACAGCCTTGGATCTCTCCAACGCCCTATGGGGGGATATCGCCTACGTGGAGAATCTCTGTTGAAAAAGACACGGACGGTTAACGTTAAATTGGCGTAATTTTGGCAACCCTCACCGTGCAGTGTGCTGAACAGTGTGCACTTGCAGTGCGCCCGCCGCACCGAGGATCAGATGAATGCATAAGTGCATTTAATATCGCAGTCCGCCGCTACTCGCTACCGACAGTCCCGTCGTGCCCGGAGCGCAGGGGAGTCGCGGATGTACGGAGAGCGGGAGGCGGGACACGAAATAACGAGGAATGCAGCGATTCAATGGATTGGAAAATGCAAAGAAAAGGGAGAATAGTATATCAAGACTTTTTAAACGCTTTCTGTATCCCGTATCCAGTTTTTTTTATGTATTTCTTATCCAGTCGTTTAACGGGATGATTGATTCGTAACTACCAAGATTGAAGTGAGTATTGATTCCATTCTAACGTTTTGTTGTGTGTTTATATCCTACACATTAGATCTATTCGTCTTCCATGGTCCAGTGGTTAAGATCACTGGCTACGGTTAGTGCTTACCTAAAGTTACTTATAGATTAAATACAAATTTTCACGCACCGGTTGCGCAAATGCGTCCACAGCCCGCAACACTGTAAATAGTGTAAATAACTAAATGTGTAAAAAAAATAAAAATGTTATTATCTATTAAAAACTTCTTACGCTATTTAAGGTCATTTTATAAATATTCTCCAGTACTAAAAAATATAAATACTTCAAATAAATACGAACTCTTCTTGTGCCACCAACATTCTAATAAATGTAACATCAATAGAAAAGGAGGATAAAATAGCAACTGTAGAAATCATATCATCTCTAAGCTTAAATTTTCTTATAAAACTGTGCTCACCTAAAGCGACCTATCAGGAAAGTACGTTTTTCTGTATGTGTTTGTACATAATTAGATAGAGAATAGGAAATAATATCTGTACAGCGCTAGTATGGTGATTTTTCACAATAACGGCGCTATACAAATCAACCAATTATTATTATTATTATTCGGCTCCAGAGGTCGCGCGTTTGAAACCCGGAGTGAGTCAATAAAATAAATTTAATTTATATGTATCGTTTCATATAATACATAAAATAGCTGATATTTACATCCCAGAGTGATGGATACTCTCAGAATCTCCCCGGTGGAAGACCATAAGTCAGAATGCAAACGTTACGTGAAACGGCTTTAACCGCTTTTAGTGTCCAGATCTGATTAGCTATGTATTTACCAACCTTATTTCACACGGTTAAATTTAAAAAAAAATTAAATGGAGTTCTACGAATTAAACACAAAAACAATTAATATAAAATACATAACATCTCTTCCATTACTACCACATGACTTTTTAACATAATCACGCCCATAGGGCTTGCAGTTCGCAGTTTGCATTCTGCGGCCCGAGGACGTTGGCTGGCTGGTGGGAGCCCGAGCGGAGTCAGCGGAGGCCGGCTGAGATCGCGGGATAGCGGAAACGTGTACGGAGAAACGGTGGCATTTCATGCCTTCAGATTATACTAATACGGAGGGATATTGAATCAGAAGGGCGGGAAGGCGGCAGGTAGCAGGCAGCTGCAGGTGGGCAAGGCTCGTGAGGGAACGGTGAAATAATGCTGTTAACACTTGAATATACTGTTTTTAACGACCTTTTATTATATTATATACGCCCTACATGGGCTTTTACATATTTAGTTAGTTACAATAGTCAAACGGGTGCAAAATACATCACAGTAGGTACTTAGATTAAATAGACAGCCTTCGTGAAATACAACAACTAAATATTTGATGTCTCGGGAACAAATTTATGTTTCATAATATGAAATGAGTTTAGAAAATATTTTCATATTTGAAGACACAATGGGATCAAGTGCGTTGGTAAAATCGACGTCAAAAATTTCAATGTTTGCTGTATGTTCTAGGTTCATTCCTATTTGGGGAGAGGGAACTAATCGTAGAGATATTACTACAAAACGATAGATATTGCCGGATATATTGTCAAAATGGTAGATACTCCAATTATCATTTTCTTTAATGTGTATCAAATTTAATAATGTTCTGCAAGTATTTTTAGTTTTTATTATACGGCAACACTTTCAAATGGATTTCTACAAATTAAACACAAAAACAATTAATAATATATTCCAATTATCGTCCTGCTGAAAGACCATCACTCAGAATCGGAACGTTGCTTGACATGGCAATAGCGGTGCTTAGTGACCAGATCTGAATATCCTGGTATCTCAACCTTCCTCTTCCTCGTTTCCTATCCCTTTCCCTCCCCACTCCTCCAAGTGGTATTATAATTTAAATCATATTTTTAAGATAGTCTAATTTTTTCTTAATATTATTTCACCGGATTTCACAAGTTACATTCATTTAAAGGTCAAAATTCAAAAATGGCCATAAACATCACTTTACAGGTTGTTAACACAAGCGATATCACAACTGATACAATCCTGATACTTCTAATCCGTACTAGATATTTACTATACTTTTTGATGTAAAAAAAATCATTAGGTTTAGGTGAGTATTTTGGCCTCAAATCCAAAATTAAGTTTTGTATGAAACAGGCCCCGCGACGGCCGTTCCTCTTAATCGATATCAATTTTGTTTTGAACCCAATTGCCAAACATATATATTATCCGAGTATATTTTTTGGTATTCTCCCAAAAATGACGTAATGTAGTAAGTTATTCGAGTCAGTTTCGTTCCTTAGATTGAATAAACCAACATTCAGTTGAATCAAAGGTGTTTACTCAAGCGAAAGCCCTTCACGGTAATGTGTGCGGTTGTTGGAAATCAAATAAGATATAAGACGAGAGTCACTCACGGAACTGAACAGAACCGAAAGAACCCGAGCTTCTGAAAACCAGAAAATAACTCAAATATTCTCGTGGGTTGGTAAATACACGAAATAAAATAAATATGACGTATTAAATTACACCCGTCATTCTAGAAGTAATCCAATAGTTCCACTTGCTACCATGACATCCCTTGCTCAACGACAATTTTCAACTTATTTCCAAAAATGTTTAACATCATACCCGATACATGGAAATCGAAAAGTACAATTGGTTTATGATTGGCTTTGTGGTTTAGGGAGAGGCAAAAGCGAACATATGCTGACTGACAGTTAATTCTTTATTTTTTTTTTAATAATTACAAACACATGCATTTAGTGGCGCTTTGGCCTTATTACTATTACCATCTCATGGTTTGATTTACTTGACAGAATTTATATTTCATTATTTGTGCTCTTTGGGAAAACTCTCTTAAGGCTCTTAACTGGATTAAAACGCTAACCAAAGAAAGGAAAAAGGACACATATTTGGGAATAAAAAATTTACTAAAGTTGCTTTTTGTACTTACTGAATAAAATATATTTAATATGTGATTAACTATTTGTTGCACCCTCTTCGGGCTGCATCCCCGAGTTTCGTCGTCGGCTCATAAAGCTATAACTCAATCTTATCAATATTATCTTTTTTTTAAGTACTCAATTTTAAGCGCATCATTTTCCTCATACCACCAACCTGTACCTATCTAACACATATACATAATTGTTTACTCTATAATATTTGTTTTGCTCATCTCTTCATAAGTACTAACTATAATACTATACTCAAATGATTTTTTTTAAATGATACACAGTTGTTTTTTTCTGTATTATTCTTCACATCTCTTAATACTTAATTACTATACTCTTTTTCTAGATATATTATATTACCATACTATGTCAATACTAGCTTTTTCCCTTTTATTTGTGCATAATGGCACTAAATATGAACTAAACGTGTCAATTTGACTGTCGTAAAACGAGATTTGTTCCCAGTTGGACGGTCAAAGCTTTCTTATTTTTTATTGTTAAGTAATGTGTCTTTCAAATAAATGAATAAATATTATTGTACGAAACCTTCTAATAATAAACCGGCTTTTTACACGAGGAATAATCTTGGAATTTTAGAAGTAACTCTAAAGATAAAGACCATAAATTGACTCACTCCGGTATATATAAACTAAATTGTAACGACTGTTCCTCATTTTATATCGGAAAAACAAGCCGTAATTTGGACATTAGAATCAAAGAACTTTTTTCCGAATTCGCTAATCATATTATTTCAAACAATCATAGTTTTGTTGAAAATATGGGGATCAATATTCTTCACATTAATATTAAAGGTTAAATGTTAGATAATTTAGAAGCCTTGAAAATTAAGAAATCGTTTAATGATATATCATTAATATATGACGGCCTTATGACAGCCTCCATGGTCGAGGGGTAAGGCTCTCGACTACGAATCCGAAGGTCGCGAGTTCAAATCCCGGCGTGCGCAAGTAATTTTTATTTAATTAATTTGTGTTGTTTCACAATTAATTCATTTAAAAATAATATATAGTATATTTGCGCACGTTCCAGAGTGGAAGATACTCTCAGTATCGTCCTCGTGAAAGACCACCATTCAGAATTGAAACGTTGCTTGAAATGGCTTTTAGCCGTGTTTGGTGACCAGATCTGAATAGCCAGGTATTTCCCCTTTTCCCCACCTTCCTTTCCCCCTTCTCCTTCCCCTCCCAAAACCTTCAGCCTAACAACATTCCCCAATTGGGAATGCAATAGTCTCACTGGCTCCAGACGGTTTGGAGCAGTTTGGGACTCTTGTGCGGTATTCATATAAAAAAAATAAAAATAATAATGAGTCTATTATTAACAACCAAAAAAACTGGTCTTACAGCCCCATTTTAAATATGTTTCCTATCACCCCTACCTCAATCTCTATCTCTTCCCCCACTCTTTACTAATCCCTAGTCACGCGCCCACCCCCACTGTGACACATATTATATATGTTCAGCCATAATTATAATATTGTTTAGCATGTACTTTGCTCTGACGATGGAACGGTTGTTCCGAAATCGGTAGGTGTGAAAAATAAATCTGGTTAAAACAAAGTTTGATTGTTTCATTTGATCAAAATGAATAAATGTTAATTTAAATATAAAAATAATGAAATACTAACCTAAATACTTATTAATAAAAACAATATTGTTGTACTACCACTGACGAAATCTTCAGCAATTTCAATAAAACGATACTACTAAATTCATAAATATAAACACACAAGAAACAACAACAAACACACATATTAGAAAAAACCTAGATCTCAGAGTCAAAAATACATTCAACAAGCAACCACAAATGCAACATTTGGACAAAAAAGCTTCTTATACTATGGTACAACAAAATCTGAATCTCCTTCAAAAATCACAACAACATTATTACATTTAAAACACAAATAAAACGTTGGATTCGTTACGCAGGGAGATATGAAATACAAAAGATATTAACACCAAATAGACTGACACAGAAACCACTCAAATGAATATAAAACACCTCATATTTCAATTCATTTAACAATTTTATTAACTAACTAACCATCACGCCGTTAGGGGTAGGCAGAGAGGACGGACCGCCCAACAACTCGATCTTGGCATACACCTCTTGCTTCGTTCAAATTCATACATTCTCTCATACATTCTCTTCTATTATTCTGACTTCTGACATGGCCCGACTCAAGTATTTGATTCACTTGACCGTGCCATGTCTTCCTCATTACGCTTACATCAGCCTTGTATTCTTTACGAATCTCAATATTTTTATTATTTATTATTTATTATTATATTATATACGCCCTATATGGTTTTTACATATTTAGTTACTTATAATAGTCACACAGGTGCAAAACACATTACAGTAACTGCACCAAAAACTAAAAATACACAGTAACAGAAAAAAAAAATAACTAGTGCAATATCCACCAAGTCAATACTGACATTAATAACATTTTGATAATATTTTTCACAGGATCATACATGGTTTTACGACACATTCCCCTCAGAGATCTCATTTCTACGGAATTCAGTTTTTTTTCACCCTTCCACTGCCAATTCCATGCATCACTGCCATGCATCAGGGTTGATTTAGCACTCCATTGTGGACTGCTAGCTTCGCTCTCATCAAATCCAAATAATTTAATTTTTATAAATGAAATCCTCAACACGGGAAATCCCAATGACGATATCATCATTTTTTTAAACTTATAAAAAAAATGATTACAGTAGTTTGTCTAACTGTTGATTACTTACTGCTTCATTTTCGGCGAGCTTTAAACGGAGTGAGCAACATAATTTGAAGTTCAAAGGGTTTAAAAAATCACTTCGCACGAGTGGGTTCTCGTTTCTTCGCATATCCTGTCGGGTTCTCTCCTTCGTCACGTATGGAGCTTTCAAAGCTCTGCGCAGACTGTGTCAATAGCTTTTAGTCAGCAGCGCGACCTTTTGTTGTTTTAAAACAACTTCCGTACGGGAAAGTCTTTGTTTGCAGCTTTTGGATAAGCGGTGGAAGGATTGTGATGTTTCTAAATATAATATACCCTGCGATGAAAGGTATTCACACCGAGCTTGTACGAGAAACCAGCTTTTTGACAAAGATCAAATCTTGAAACAATATTTGTTTTATTATCGAACGTATTCTGAAAGCCGTGGCCCGTTGTGTGTTGATGAAACTTTACTAATTTTCAGCGGTATGGAAGATCAGCAGCCTCTCATGTCCAGGAATAATTAATGTAATTATGTCAAAAGTTATGCTATTTGAAATTTTAGTTATGCTATTTGACTTAAATCGGCGGCTGTTTCTCCCCCTTGCGTGTTAGGGCATCTCTACGGTTCAACACAATAATATAAGCATTTTTAACGAATTTATGGTATAATACTGTGTTTCATGTCTTCAAATGGATTTATCAACTAGATAAACAATCAGAAGAATAAGTAAGTTTTCATTGTTTTATGTCTCTTGACAGTAATAGAGCTATGAAAACTTTCATTGTAAGAGAAAAAGTTTTGAGGTAAACAACGTTATATGAGGAGAATCGGATTAGACGAGTAGAAGAGTCATTTCATCGGGGAATAAAACGGGAAAGCCCCAAATCATCGCTAAAATTAACTTGTTTTGGATAAAACGACTTGGGCGACTGTTTTATTATTAAGTTTATTGTCTTGTCGAGGAAACTAATACAATATTATTCCATTTTGAAATAAAATACAAACAAAATTGTCCAAAGCATTCCATGTAAATATAATCATATTATAAAAGATTTTTACTGTCAATAAAATATGATGTTGTTTTTATGGGGTCTAGCGTGTTTGCCCAATGTCTCGGACAATCTAAAGCGTAAAATATAATTAAAAGATTTAATGCGTTTGGGGGAGTCATATACTCTTAGCTTTCAATTGCTTGTATTAAATTTTTAAGGCATTAAGAGAAAATGCGAAATGAAGATACAAAATGTTTCGGGTTTAACTTTGGCAAGACGTTAAAATTATTTGCCAGAACGAAAACTTTTCCTTGTGAATACAACACCGGAAAATTTTTGAGGACATAAATCATTATTCGAAAATTGATTGTCAACTTTCACGCATAGGCGAAATATCCCCTCCGTCTTATACCCTCCATTACCTTAGTGAGCGGGTTTAAATATAAGAGTGTCGCCAGCACATAAAACACAGTTTTGAAGTAAAAAATAAATAAAAGCCCTACAGTAGCAATAGGCAGCCCGCTCACTGGTTAGAGAAGATTATCTCCAAACATATGGACCTCTAACCACAGTTGACACAGGAAGAGGGAGAAATGTTCCCTGGCACTGTACACAAAAAAAATACAATACGATATGCGACATGTGGACATGGTGAGTCAGAGACGGCCGTTGCTAAGGTGCAATCAATAAAACGCCTTTGAAAAAATGAAATTTCCCGCCCGCACTACATATAGATCTGTATCTATGATAGTAAACTCGGACTAGAAACATCTCAAGCGGTGCACTGTTGCAATCTGGGTGCCCAATGTCTTGGCTTGGGGGGCGCGTTTTACTTTTCGCACAGCCAACATTCGTATTTTGTATGGGAATAGAGGGAGACACAAAACAGGCTGGACCGTGAAATAGAAGATTTCATCAAATTTCTGCACAAAATTTACTGCATTTTGAACAATCCACTCATTTCTCGGAAGTATAGGTCACCGGCCGTATAGTATAGGTCACCGGCCGCCGCTGTGCTGAGTAGTGATGGGTCGTTGATGAACGAACCGTTCATTTTGATGAGGCGTGAGCGTTCGACTCCTGGTAAACCGTACCACATTGCTGAGGCTGTTTTGCAGGTATTTCAATGAACCTTCCTCGGAATAACTTGCAGCATTACTCCCTTAGGCCCTAAACAATGGCGTACTTGAATTCAGCGCATACAACTGAACGAGTTTTTCTCTTTCGGTATTCATATTTCATCCTTAATTTAATCCGAGCATCTTTAAGACATCTAAATAAAAAATTTAAAAAATTCTTCAGAATCACATCATCGTCAAATCAATCGATAGTATAGTTTCCCTAATCATTCAGCGTGAAGCCAGGGGAACTCTTGTGAGGGGTAACACTTTGAAAATGAAACAACGGTTACTTTTAACGGGAATTATATGGATCAAACAATGAAATAGGAAAGTCCTCATTCATTGTTTACATTTTCTGAGCATTGTACAATAGAAACCAAAGAACACAAAACCACTGATGTCAGAATGAATAGACTTGCTTCAATGTGCCATTTCGATAGATGTAGAGCAAAGGTCACGTGATAACCATTTTCGCACCAGCCTAGCCAACTACCGTTCACGCTGTGTCGCGTGATTTTGACTGCGGTAAGCAAATTAAAAAAAAATAGTCAAACTATGCGGTTTTTGTAAACAAGCCGAAATTTTTAACTTATTTGCTGTTACGATACGATTGTACCACCCCAGTCAGGAGCACTCATGTCCCGGTGAGACCGGTATACTAGGGGGCACTGATTTGTTAGGACTTGGAACACGTGCTCTGTGGACGGGAAGGAGGTTGGAGTTTAAAGGATCGGTATACATGGCAACCTAATAAGTCAATATTGGAATTTAGGATGAATAGGAAGAAAATGAATTAATTGAGTTTCTTTTTGCTTCCCGCTTTTTCTTGGTTCCAGGATATCTCTTCTTGCTTCCCGCTTACAGGTTTTTGTTTTCAGTTGTGTTATTGCTTCCCACAGCGTTTACTTAAATATTTTAGTTTCTTCCCCTTGCGTGTTAGGGCATCTCTATGTATTATTTACCCTGTGCAGAAAAAACAGGATTCATGTACATTGTACATATTTCCATTTTAGCAAGAGTTGTAAAGCTCCAAAATAAAACGTACAATTTCAGTAACTGTTATGGCCCATAATGTTTAATATGGGGAAAGGGAAATGAGAAGTGCCTTACAATAAGGAAATAACGGAAAAGCAAATTGCAATAAAATCCCCAGTTATGCACCGAGAAAGTTTTATATACCCATAATAAAACAAACGAAGAAAACACAGCTCCTCTGGGTTACTCGCAAGTTAGGAACGGAGCTCTGAACTCTGGCATAATATGGGTAATCAAGATCTTATCTCGCAGAATATGACTCCTTGCGGGCTTATTTCTCCGTGGATTAGTTTAGATGGATGCTGCGACTGAAGCCTGGCGGGTTATCTCACACGTGATGGTAGATGGAGGTCGTCAGCGAGATGATTTACTTTATCTTAATGTCTCAGTGAATTAATAGGGCTATGTGCTTTTTGCAAGATGAGAGCGTATTGTGATATTAAATTTTGAATGTTGCTTCCTGCGAAAGCGAAGTTTTATCTTGTAGTATCATGATTGGGCAGGCTTTGCGTTGAATTGCAAGCATCTGTTATCTGTTCAAAATAATTATTAAGGCTTACGATGACGATAAATAATTATTTTTGGTGTTGTATGGAGCGTTAGCTATATATTTGTAAGTATTTTTTCTCCTTTAACCCACACAGGAGGCTAGGATATAAGTTTTGGGAAGGAAAAGAGTATGAGGGGTGGGAACTAATCTGGGGTCAGTGCGTCCACGAGTGATTTTCAGTCCTTTGGTTTATTATAAAAAAAACATAGGTTTTTTTTTTCATTAGATCTCGCAATAACAATACCACTGACTAGTGACGTAACTTGTATGGGAGAGACGAAAATACCTGAACACATCCGTTAGCTTCGGCTGACCACGAAATACTAAACGAGATGACGCAAGAAGAAACTTGACGTATACGAATGTTTTGTGGGTTTTGGATGTAGCCTTTTTTGCACCCGAACGTACGGGATACGGTTTTTTGCGTTCGGGCGATAATATATCGGCCGTATCACGTACTTTCGTATGGGTGGGGCGCTTAATCCACCCCTCCTACTGCGGTGCAAGGCGATGGGTCTAAAGAGTCCGTCTGGAGAGGTGAAGAAGTCTCTTTCAATCTCCCGATCCGGACTACCACACCATTGGCGGGAAGACGCATCCGCCTCCTAGACCTGGACAAACCTCACTCCATGACATCGGTCGAAATGAAATGAAGTCACCTGCGGTAGCGAACCACTTGAGGCGACCTATAGCAGAGGTGTTGGTTGTCCAACTAATGGTTCCCGGGGCGGCAGTGCCTCCTACAACTACTACAACACCCTGCAGTAGTTAACGGATACATACAAGCTACAAGCTATAAACACTCCAAGAGGAGACGGTTATTTTTTTTTCACTTTGATAGTCAAGAATTCTGAATGTCACGATCACAATTGTAGCATTTAGGATGGAGATAACAGCTTATTTATGGTTTATACGCAGTAATGCATCCGAATAAAAGAGAGGTACAGGTACACTCAGAAGAGCAGCCGATGGCACACAATACAAGAAAATTCTTTAAAATCATAGAAAGTCGGGCTTCATTCAGACGAGAGATAAAAAAAAACTGGGGTATAAAGAGAGTATAAGTTACGTGAGTACTTTTTTAAGTATACCAAAATTATACATTCTTCAATTGGTTTTGGTTGATTTTCAGAGATTGTATCCTGACCTCTGTTACATTACATCCATCTGCTATTAATCTCAATGTATATATTCAAGTTATTTACATACCGTCGTCTTATGGGATGCGGGTTAGATAATCTGTATGATTATAGACTTAGAAGATCATTTCAACTGGTACTTACCTGAAACAAAACAAAATGAAATCAGTAAAAGCATACAGTACGAATAAAATTAAATCTGTGCATACACTTTGAAATAATTTCTGTTCCCCTGACACAGGCGTCTTTTCTTCAGGGCAGTACTTCTTAGTGCCTGGTGTTTCCAGATTAATTACTTAGTCTATTTTATCAAAAACAGGAATAGCACAAAAACCTGTTTTTTTTTGCCGGATTCTTATACATTTTATTATGTTTTGTTAATAGGGTTAAAAAAATGCCAAATAATTAAAACCCCATAAACGAAACACGTAATAAACAAAGTTGGCAGTGTACAAATCAGTGTATCGCCCTACGCTTACTTATTGTCGCCGGATCTAGATGTTGAACGAGCGAACACGTTCCAGGGTCCAAGCTGCCGAAATGAGATTTTTGAGAGGAGTTGCGGGAGTCACAAAATGGGATCGAATAAGAAGCTCGATGATTCGCGAGGAGCAAAGCATCGAATCACTGCTGCTCTTCATAGAAAAGTCGTAACAGAGGTGGCTTGGTCACGTATTAAGAATGCCAGAAGCTCGAATTCGGCGGAAAAGTCTGAGTGGTATTCCAGGGGGAAGACGCCCAGTGAGCCGCTCCAGACAATTGTGGGAGAAGCAACTCCAGAGGCTGTGGGAGGAGACTGTACCTACTATAGCGCAGGAAAGGGTAGCAAGATGTATATGTAAGGAAGAAAGTTTTTGGTTCTCCTGGAAAATTGCTACGCCTGTTTGTGCTGTGGGCGACGTGCGTGTTTGTGCTGTGGGCGACGTGCGTGTTTGTGCTGTGGGCGACGTATGTGTTTGATTAATAAAATAATCAATAAAGAATCAATAGTTAAATAGAACAATCAAAACTAATTAGCGACTTCAATTAATGACAAAAGATCCAATAAAATATGTAACTCCAAGAAGCAATTTTACGAGTAGGGAGTAGGTATATCGCCGAAGGAGGAAAAAATCAATACAATTTAAGGGCAACAAAGAGGTAAAAAAAGTTTTTCCGAATTTCCGATTACTGTCGTTACTAATTTAATATTCTGAAGTCGTCAGTTAACTCGAGGACAACTCCACCCAAGTCAACAGTCTGCAACAGTCGACAGCCGAGAAGTCGGGCTGGAGAGGAATCATTAAAAATACAAACGGCCGAAAGTTATTCAATAAAAAGGAAGCAATGGATGGGGGAAGGTGAGAGGGAAAGGGAGGAGAGGAAATGAAGGCAGTCACTCAGTAAGAGAGTTATGAAACATTACGGGTCGAGGTGATAAACCTTTGGAGCCTACATACATTAAATTATGCTTCATTTTGTGTGGATAACAACATATTGTGTTGAAACCGACCAAGTTATAATTATTAAACCACAATAGAAATAGATGGATATATGTCATATGTTCTGCAGTGCCTCTAAAATATTCACTCAAGGGAGGGTCCACCCATTCCCTGCCTCACTTCGCCACCGACAAGCCAGCTTCTGGGGCAGGACACGGAAGTCAACCAACGTCATTTTCGTGGTTGAATCCGAGTGGCTCAGCTCTCCACTCAATGAGCAATGAATGCAGATGATGCGACTACCACCCTGAAAAACCGTCCGTTAAATTAAAATAATTTAATTTATTCCGTAAATTTATTATATTTAGGCGGTATATCCTCTCTACTTACCCCTTCGAGGACATTTGGTTATATTATGCCAGCAGGAACCTATAGCGTATTTATCCTAAGCCGACTGCATCTACAAGTATGTCACATTTTATTATTCGGCCGCATACTTCTTCGGAGACGGAGATGAGTGAAAATATTTTATGTGGAGCATTTCCACTCAAAACGTCTGCAGATGAAAGTATATCGACTTTTGTTATACGGTCGCATATCTTCTCTGCATACTTACCTTACAAATGAGGACGTACAGTAGAAATAATCCTTTAGGGGATCAATTGTCGGAGGGATCAACTGTTGGAGGGATCAATTGTCGGAGGGATCAACTGTCGGGGGGATCAACTGTCGGGGAGATCAACTGTCACGGAACCCATTCAAACTACTCTCTAAACCAGTGATTCCCAAAGTGGTCTATATCGACCCCCAGGGGTCTATGACAACCTGCAAGGGGTCTACGTCAGCGAAAAAAAAATTTAGGGGTCCATGAAATGAAAATGGGGGTCCACGATAGTGGATCTCAACATACACTGATAGTACCTATTTACTTACTACTATCTTATAATATAAAGAGATGTACATTATTTATAAAAGTACCTATGAAGTAAAAAAATTATTATATTTGTTTATAAAATTGTGTAAGTTGTAGGATGTAGGCATTCGCTTTGTGATCGCAATACATTTTTAACTTGTCATAAATATATACCAGTATTATCTTGTTATAAGCATACGCGCAGTAAAAATCTTGTCAATTTTTGTTTCAGAGTTTCGCGAACTTGAACTGACTTGTTCAATTTGTCACTCTATAAATACGAATGCGAGACAAATACGTTTATTCGTTTCCTGAATCTTGAAAAAGAAAGTGCTAAGAAAATATTTAAAAATATATAAACTGGTAGTTTATCACACAAATTATAGTGAATCAGAGTTATTTTGTTTGAGAGTGCCGGAGAAAGGTTATTATTTTTATTATTTTTTATTAAATTTTAGTTTTGTACTCGTACTTAGCAAAGATAGATAAATTACGCCAATCGTGACTTAAGTTTTAGCAATCTATATTATAATTACAGTATTATATAATTATAATACATAATTATAATTATATGGAATGTTTTCGGAAAAATCTAAAAAAAGACAACTGTACGTACATATTACATATGTATTTAATTGTTAACATACATGTTTTAATTTCCTTTCCATCGTCGTACCTAGTGGAAAGGGGGTTCAGTGCTGTTACCAATCTCCTAACGAAAAAAAGAAACAGACTGGACATCATTGGCCGAGGAGATTTAAGATTAAACCTGACAAAATTGACGCCAAATGTTGATAATTTATTATTAAAGTAGTATCAGGTTCATCCTTCCCAGTAAAAACATTTACTTATTGCTTAGTTTATTTTATGTTACGTTTATTTTATATAACAGATACAAAATTTTATTTTGAATAGTTTTAATTTAAATTCAATTAATAAATGTATTAAACTTAACATTTGTGTTTACTTAGAGTTTTTAACACTAAACTTCACTACAGTTAGAAATTTATGAAAAATCAATATCAGGTAAGTAGGGGGTCTACCAAAAACCGAAAAACATGGCAAGGGGTCTACGACACAAAAAAGTTTGGGTACCTCTGCTCTAAACCTTCCCGACACTAATTAGAACAAACGTCACAAAGTGAATACCAATCTTTTGAAAATATGATACAAAATTATTATTTTTAATTATAATTAAATTACAGTGCGTCAAAGGTTGGTAGCACCTTCAAGTCCCTCAAGAAAGAAGCACCCGGCCGACGATAATTCGTGAACTTGACTCAAATTTCCACAAAATTAATACTTTTGCACGCGCTAAATTGAATATTCGCACTGCCATTAAAACTTTTTAATCTAATGGAAGTTTGTAACTTCAGTATTCCAGTGCACTGGCTAGTTACCTATTAAATATGGGGCAAATTTTGATTAAAAAGTTGCAATACAGGGTTGTGGCCAAAGGTAAAGAAAAACAGGTTGTCAAGGTAAATATTTAACTTTGTTTGATATTTTAAACTTGTTACCGGTTAAAAGAACATTAGTATAAAGATTTCATCTTATTTACTAAAAAACATGGTTAATCAATTTATTTTATTTAATGTCTAAACCACTAGACCGAGCGCAAACAGTAAGCGGCGAGGCTTATAACTGCTGGCACAAACCTAGTAGGGTCTTTAATATTTATAATTTCTTCAAACGACTGGCATTCACTTTGTGGCGTCATTATTAATTAATTAATTAAAAATATACTTTATAAGACCACTTTATAAAAATACATAAACATCAACATGTTTCGACAGCAATGCTGTCATCATCAGGAATATATGAATACTAAGAAATAATTTCAAGTATCGACAAATGATAAAAATTAGAACACAATAATTTAAGAATAGACAAATTATAAAGAAATTGATTAAAGTAGGCAAGTAATTCATCAAAAATGCTTATGAATATAAAATATTGTATAACGAATTTATATTAGAAATTAAAAAAGAAATTATTGTTATTAGTAATATTAATATGAAAATAATTTCAAAAGATAGCTATTTAAAAAAAAGATTATTTATTAAATTTAATTCGCTATTAATGCTTTTTATAATTTCCAAAATTAAAAATTTATCTAATTGTAAACCAGTTGTGTATGGAATTTTTTTTAAACCTTTATTTATATCAATTGAATGATTGGTTTCTAAAATATGATTTGCAAATTCAGAATAATTGTTATTATTTACACACAAAGTGTATTTTTTAATTAATAAATTTTTTAATATTTATTCATTTATGATAAAAAAGGCAGTTATATTTAAGTCACCAAATATTTATTTTATGAATTTTAGATATCTATAATTTATTAAGAATATATTTCAGAGAAAATCTATTAAATTGTATAAAGAAAAAACAATTCGTACAACCAGGGCCAGTAGAGGCGCTAGTGTAGCATCTTGCCGAATTAATGTATGGAAAATTTCAGAAGGTGTGCGTATTGTCCATTACTATGGTATTTGGGTGACCCAACAGTTGATCACCCGACAGTTAGCCCCCCGTTAGTTAGCCCGACGACAGTTGATTCCCCGGACAGTTGATCCCTCGGTCTGTTGATACCCCGGACAGTTAATCCTTCTGAAAGTTGATTCCTCGGACAGGTGACTGTATAGCCTCTCTGCCTACCCCTTCTGAGATATTTAGTTATATTATATGCAAGGAGGAATCTACAGCGTATTTTCCCTAAGGCGATTGCATATACATATAAGTATATCGTATTTTGTTATTCGGCCGTATATCCTCACTACATACTCCTTCAGGGACATTGTTTTTAGAAAAATATTTTTACATCGGATTTCCACTCAAAACGTCTGCAGATATAAGTATATCGACTTTGGTTATACGGCCGCATATCCTCTCTGTATAATTACTTTACAAACGAGGACGTACAGCAGAAATAATCTTTTAGGGGATCAACTGTTCGAGGAATTTACTTTCAGAGGGATCAACTGTTCGGGAATCAACTGTCGGGGGGTCAACTGCGGGGTGATCAATTATCATGGAACCGGTATTTGGTAATTCAAATTGGACGAAATCATATCAAACTAAGAATTTCCTGGTATACTTAAAAATAAAAATTAAACAGTTATGTGGCATGACCCTAATACATAACACACAAAAAAAACATAAAGAAAAGAAACACTTTAGGGGTGGAAAATATAATTGAATGAATGTTTAAAACAAAGAAATGTTTTTATCAAGTAATAATCAGTTTACAAAAGCGATAATATTGTATTATTGTTGATCACTTATTATGATTGAAAATATAAACAAAAAAGAGACGACACTAATCAAAAATTGGTAATTGTCACGAACAGATGCAAAAATTCGGGCAATTAATTAAAAGGTGACATAATTGTAGAATGAAAACAAAGCTTAATTAATTTTGTACAATCCGCAACGATTAACAAAACGTCGCCCTTGCATTAAATAAATTTGCGGGCGGGTTATTCAATTAATTCATTAATTTATAT
This sequence comes from Halesus radiatus, assembly GCA_022606495.2. Classification (NCBI taxonomy): domain Eukaryota; kingdom Metazoa; phylum Arthropoda; class Insecta; order Trichoptera; family Limnephilidae; genus Halesus; species Halesus radiatus. Next base: position 150,068 of record JAHDVE020010595.1, on the reverse strand, counting down.
GAATCCCAGAGAAAGTCCGGAATAATTACGTTTGGAATTTGTGCAAAGGATTTTCTTTTAAATACGGTCTCCTATTGCCCAAATAATTCTTTATTGTTTTTCAGATTTGTAGCAGTTTAATCCTCTTGTTTGTGTGATCCTACCGCTGAGAGCTCTGTTCGCGGCCCAAATGTTCCGGAACGTTCAAACTTAAATATCAGAATATTTGTTTTTTTTGTGTTAGATTTCATAATTAAAATAATTTTCAATGTTCCCATTTTTCAAAGAACACCAAAACGCTCCAAATCTATAGCCGGTTGGTTTTGATCAGTTTTGAGGTTAGAATGTTAAATGTCAAAACAAGAATGAGCTTTACCGTACATTATTTTATATTCTATCCATTGTAAATCATAAGTAATAAAATTATGTACCTTTTTAGAAACTTTAAATCAAAGAATAATAATAGTATTGAGCATTAATATTATCATAATAATAGTATTGAGCATTAATATTATAATATCCGTATTTATAATTGGTTTGCTCATGAACACTCTAATTTATTTCACTAATAATAGCTTTTGCTTTTTTAATATATTGATCAACAATTATAGAGCTTAAAGTCACCCAAATTAGGTTTAAATTTCTTCAAAACTAAAAAAATATACATATTTAAAATACAAAACAAAAGCCAAAAATAAAAATTTCCACACTAATTCAAAAACAGAATGCGCACGTGACGTCAGATGTTCCAAATGCAGTGGTACCAATATAACGAGGTGTTTTAATGAGATGATTTTTTATTCGTTTTTAAATGACGATTTATAAATTCTAGGCATAAAATTATACATAATAAAAGTTATGTCTTCAGACTTGGTGTTTGCTGATCTATATGAATACACACTTTTAAATCCATTATATTTCTCAGTGGAGTTCCTTATTCTGTTACATACGTGGTTTATTTTTTTTTAATGTTTCATTATCTTTTTTGATTTTATAACAAGAAAAATGATATTGTCCCTGGGATTTAACGAGCTGAGGATTTAATTAACAAAATATGGAATTAAATTATATTAAATTAATGTGATTGCTGAAAAAAAAAAGAATTGTTGTGTGAGGTATTTTAAGGGCAGTTGACTGTTTTTGGTGTTAGTCTGTATTTGATGTTAATATATTTTCTATTTCAGATCTCCCTATGTAACGTATCCAGTGTTTTATTTAATTTTTAACAATCTTCAATGATTAAAAATACAAATATTATTGGCTACTAGCTCCTTACTTCCACAGGTTGATGTTTACGCCAGAATCCGGAAGGGGTTGCCAAGTGCGGAAGGAAAATCCGCATACAATATAATGGCTAGCCCTTTGAAATGTTATTATTAGGGGAAAAAATTAAAAGAAAATATTTTCATGAAATTGATAAAATAATGTGTTTCAAAATTCAAATGACCTCGACCTAATCAGAATATTTCATTTACACCAGCAGCCTGCTCACAACGGCATTATTCAAATTTTCCAAAGCTGATAAGTAAATAAGCAAAATGAAATAAGCAAATTCAGCCGGGGAATATGCTCTTCATTGAAACGAGGTTCAGAAGAATGAGTCCTTCCAACTTCCAAGTAACGCTGCGGAGGATTTCAGCGAACAATGCGTTCCTTTACCTTTGTTTAAGTTCCCAAGCTCTCGGGATAATGGACGTGATGCCGTAGGAAGCTGCTACGAGTCACATCGGATAATGATTTATTGCCTACGCGAATTTGGCACAATTACTACTGTTAAGTAAACACGTGTGACTAGAATGATTGAAGGCTAGTTAGGAGAACAATAATGTTGCACAAAATAGTGTAAATTTGAAAGGTGTCTACTTAAAAGTTGAATATAAAACTTTGGGAGAAGCATCTCTAGAGACTGTGCGAGAAGAGACTAACGGCCGTTCTTCCCAACCCTTCTGAGCAATCGTTGAGCCGAATTTTTTCATCAAACTGTTCAAATACACAGATACGCTTTTCTCAACGAAATTTAGGATATCGAATTTCGTGGATTAAGTTCCCCTCAACAGAGGAGTAGTTATAAAAAAGTGTCAACAGGGTGAACAAATGTCACCGAAATATCAAACGTCATCATTGGTTTGCGATCTATTTGATGCGATTCAAATATTAAATGACAAATATTTATTATCATTTTCGAATGTCAAAGACATATTTTTTGTATGTTTTAAAAAAAATTGAAAAGAACCTGACCTATTTTAGTTACTATAAGCTACATTTTGTCTTGTTTTTCATGGAAGAGAAACGTCAAATGTACGAAACGTACAATGTACTTTCGCGGCAATTACAAAAGTCAAGCTAAACTTTATTTTCAATATATTTTTAACGCATACGTTTCTAAAGTATAAAATGTTGGTTTATGTATTAGTTTTAAAAATAAATTATGTATATTCACAATATTATCAACTCACTTATGTTAATTTTACATTGAAAGTTTTTACTTTGATGTCATTTTACTGTCTATAAAGATGGGCGGACCGCCAAACATCTCGATCTTGGCATTCACTTCTTGCTTCATTCATATTCATACAACGTCTCATACATTCTCCTCTGTTATTCCGACTTCTGACATGGTCCGACTCAAGTATTTGATTCATTTGATGGTGTTGTCTTTCGAATACAAGTTTTCAATATATTTATTAATTGTTTCGCTTTAATACAGTTTTTTTTTTTATTTCAGCGGGTAATGGAATATTTAAAGAGATTCTTGCTTGTGTAGTGGTGTACTGAACGGGGTGGTGTTCCAAACTAGCTCGAATCAGTTTGAGCCACTATCGGCGTGCACAAATACATTCAAACGTGCGCTATTTCAAATGATTTACCCGTACTCTTCCGCTATTCCGACATGCATTTGAAACACTTGATCGTGTCAGTCTTCCTGGGGTGCGCCCGACACATAATTCTTGAGTTGCTTATTAAGAATGTAAAGAATATTTTTTCTCTATGAATACCGCACTAGAGTCTCTTCAGGACTGCCCGGAGCCTGCGGACAGGAGCATGGCCAATTATGGTATGCTGTGAGGCTGAAAAAAGGGGGGAGAGGAAAGAGATGGATAGAGGAAGTATGGGAAAAATTGGGCTATTCAGATCTGGTGGCTAAACACGGTTAAATACATTTTAAGCTACGTTTCGATACTGCATGGTGGTCATTCTAAAATCTCGCAGTATAGCAGTACGGAAACGTAAAAATCCCACATTTATTGAACGAAGCAAGGAGAGATTATGAACATTTGTTTTCGGCTGACGTATTGCCCATCTCACTAGGTGTGAAACGCATGTGTTGAGATGGCAATTTACAGGGGTGGTTGTTCAGTTAGATGACAAATAGATTACAATTTAATATTTTTTTTCAAAAGAATACTAATTTGAAGAGATACAAGAATTTAGAAGCTGACAAGTTTATTGGAGGTGATCAATGATCTTACTTTTAAAGGAACTTTTGTTTTGCGTATTTCCGATGTCACTAGGTAGGGAATTGAATAGCGTAATATCATTGCATTTAAAACTTCTTTGTCCATAAGAGGTGATACAAACTTGAATATTAAAAGATTTTACATGTGATTGTCTTAGGGCAGCAGGATATTTTTTGAAGGTTTTTTTCAAGATGGAACATTCAGTTTCTTAAAAATAAAATCAGTACTCGTCCTCAATGGAACTTTAAGAATAATCTTCAGAATGAGTTTCTGTATCTTTTCTAAAGACATTATATAATAAAATACATTGAAATTTTTTTTTCAGGAATTTTATCATAAACTCAATTAAAAACGCCGAGAATAGCCATGGTTCGTCTTAAGAATAATGCCACGACTACACGATGGCCCAACGTTGGCTCGAGTTCGACGAGTTGGCCCGAGATCGCTCCGGTGGCGAACTAGTTGGACCAACCTTAAAAGTAGTTGGCCGAACTCGTACGAACCGGCCACCGCACATTGTGCGTTCAGTTTGAGTTCGGCAGGCGACCCCGACGGACGTGCTGCGCGAAGAATAAAACATGACTGAACTATGTTTATTTTAACAAAAAAAACTCAAATAGGCAAATAAACTGAAATAAATGCCCAAATATGAATTACGTAAATAATAATTTGTATAGCGCCGGTTTTCGGGAAAAATCACCTCATTGGCGAAATGCATGTAATCCAACGTATAATCGGAGCTAGCTGTTACATTATTTTTTGACTCAAGGTACGGAGAAAAATAAAATACGGAGCTAAAACAGGCGCAACAACTAACGATAAGCGGTGGGGGCTTAACATTGAAATTCGTCTTATTTTTCGAACATTTTGAAAGACAAAAACATGTAACAAGATATTCTTTTATTGTGAAGTTCAAGAAACAAAGGATGGGTGATTTGGTGATTCCAGATAATTATTATTTCTTGGATAGCTATAATTAATTCCAGGATTATGAGTACCTAATGAGAAACGATTTGTGTCAATAATATTAAAAATTTTCTATGAAAATCGGTATATCGAAAGATTTTAGGTAAAATGGCATTACTGTTTTGGAGTTCATGGGTGGAACGTTGGCCGATCGTATAGTTGCCCGATTTACAATTACTATACGATCGGTCAACGTCCCAACACCGAACCTAGTTCGGGTTGGGCGATTGTGTGGTCGTAGCATAATGCGCGCAACTAAATAAATACGAAATAAATACGGAATTTACAAAATGCTGATTATATCTAAAATTAGGCATTTGCGGTGCTCAAATTCCGGTGTTGAAAAGTGCAAGAAATCTGGCGGTATTTCGGTATACGATACCGGAATTCCGGTATTCATGCCCTAGTAGCCACGGCAACAAAGGAAACTTAATGGGCGACAGTGACAAAGAGGCCGAGTGGTTTTTTTTTAATTGGCCATATGAAAAGGCAATGTAAAATGTAACCTACAAGAAATGTTAAAAATAATAATTTATACAGCGCCATTTTTGTGAAAAATCACCCCAAGAGTGCTGGCTAAATATTACTTCATAGGCTCTTCTACCTCATTATTTACTATTGATAACTCTAACTAACTAAGCATCACGCCGTTTCTCGGCAGGGATAGGCAGAGAGGACGAACCGTCAAACAACTCGATATTGGCATACACTTCTTGCTTCATTCACATTCATACATCGTCTTATACATTCTCTTCTGTTATTCCGACTTCAGATGTTTTATTTTATGTCATTTCGTATTTTTAAAAAAGTTTACCATAAAGCCGCAAATAATTTTCAGAATTGCCTCAAAAATCATGAAACACTGATTACTTTAAAGGCCGTTATTTCATAATTTAAAACAAAAATAAATAAATCTAATCCGTAATAGATATTTACTATTCTTTTAATTTAATCGGTCGAGTCTTTTTGGGAGATATTTCTCCCAGCCCGACACGTACTCATAAGAGTGGTGTTATCTCATTTTGTACTAGTGAGGAATATGATTTAAACCGCGTTAGAAAGAGAAAAACATACTTTTTTTATTGCCATGCAAATTTAAGAAAAATTGTCAATTATTGTCAAAAAGACTCGATCCTTCACTTGGCCTCAATCTAGAATGAAGTTTTGTATAAAACAAGGCACGAAGACGTTCCTCTTACAACAAACTGTCAAAAGAGAGTATGTGAAAACATTTTAATGTGAAAACACAGTTCAAAGACGAAATGAGTAGCGTTGTAGTAAAATAATAAATATCTATAATTAAATTCCACTCTACATGTGATAACACAACATATTATGGAGAGGTCACTAGTAAAAAAACGGATTATCCCAAAAGCAGGATTAAGAACAATAATTAAATGCCTCGTTTCCTTCGAAGCCGTGGATTTATATGTGATCCGTTTGCTCCGGTCGCCATCTGTATGAGATTATTTTGCCAAATTTAAATCTTGTCGGGAGAGGACGATGGGATTGAACGAAACGAGAAACGGTGGGTTGGGTCCTTTACAGAATATGACAAAGGTTAATGGTATAACAATGGGGAAGGCGGGGTTGCTAAAATTGAATAAAAAAAAATCATTTACATAATTTTCCGTCGGTTTAAACGTTAACATAAGACTCGTTCAGAATTCAAAGAGTGGAACGTCTCGTTTAAGAGTTACGGGAGCTTTTTTAAAATTAAAAAAAAATATTGAATTTTTGAAGAACATCCAAAACAAAATAAGAACGATTGATTGTCAGGTAATGTAAACCGAACAATAATATAATTATGTAGCATTATTGTACTTATATTTAAAGATGCCGTATTGTATGAAACTGTACAACGGTCTTTCAATAAACGTAGATTTATAGACACAGAAACTAAGTTATTATTGTAAATCAAAACAGGAAGCGACATCTGATTAAAATTTAACGTCCATCGCCGAATTCATTCATTACGCAGCATATGTCAGGAGTCTATGTGGGACTATGGCATCTCCAATTGGGGTGTGTTGTGGGCTGAAGGGGGTGGGGGAGGGAAGGAAAAGAAAAGAGGAAGGTTAGGAAGTACCCGGCTATTCAAATTTGGTCGCTTTAATTATGAATGGAGGTTATTTACCAGGATGATGCTGAGAGTATTTACCAATAAAATACTACCACTTGGATAATGTTCTCAAATCATTACGATAAAAAGCTTACCGGCTTTTTAAATGGAACATGGATTTTTTATATTTTTATTATTATATTTTTTAATTTCTATATAATTTTGATATTTTAAGGTAAGGTATAAATATAAAAAAAACTCGTACATTTATATATTACAGAATTTTTTTCATAGTCCTTCTCACTAGGAGATCCTGTGCCGAGGCGAACTAGGTTTTCAATAAGGTTTCAGCTACTTCTATATTTCAACTTCAAGGCTTGGGTATTCTATGACGTTGTTTAAAGAATACTAGTCAGTTCTTGTTACGTTAATTAATTTCCGTTCCTTAAGCCAAGTTTTGCTGGACTAAATGCAATTATTGATTGAATTACTTTAGTTTGTTGTACAATTTTACAGCTAAAAATTCAGAGGTTCTTTGTCCAAAAGTAGTATTACAGTTAGGTACATTTGGCTTGTCTAGTTGCTTTGCTCTGGTATTATGATTATGAGTGAGCCATTATGTCCTTTTTGAGAGGATGAACCAGAATATTTTTGCCAAAGATTTTTCGTACACTTGGAATGTCGAAATATTTAAACATTTCCGTTGCTGACGTCCTAAAGTTTCTGTTTTACACGTGATCGGTTGAGGTAGACAATAAAAACGGTAGATTCTATTTTTAATAAAAAAACAGCGAATGAACAACTTACAAACCCAACTAAAAGGCGGGTTCTCATAAAATACACTCTTCACATTCTGCTAACGCGAGAAACACCGCTATTGATTTATCTATAAACTCTAAACAGGTAGTTATATTAATGACAAACGTTCTTATAATGTAAGCTTTTAAGGTTTATATTCACTATATTCCTGTATAAAATCTTAAATAATGTAATATACTGCCCTGAACTCCTTATCTCCATCGAAACGTACTCGCCACACCAAACTATTTTACACATTAAATAACAAAACAAACGCAGCAGCAAATTCACAAATTTCCAGTGTTCTTCAAACATTTATTCATCTTTGTCCCATCCTAAATCTCGACATATTTCCTTACTCCCGACGTCATTTAAGAAAAATATTGCTCGTAACATCAATACGCAATCACAGCTGTCGAGTACATAGCACGATTCAGACACACACACACACACACGCACGCGCACGCGCCGCGCACGGACGCCGAGGCCGACACGGACACGGACACGGGCACAGACTGTGCCTTCACTACTTTTCAAATTGCATAAATTTTCAAAAATTTTGCATAGAATTTAAAAGATTAGAGTTTGAGAATTTACGTTATTGGAAACCTTAGACTTTTTCCAAACTAACCATATAGAATTTACAGATTAACTGTTTGTTGTTTGGTTTGCGTTGGCGAAGTGCAAAGTGACGATTAGCGCCTTATTTGGGTACCCGTCATTAATCATTAAAATTACTTTGGTTCGAGAAGCATTACAAAAAAATAAAAGTATTCTAGAATTTGAGTAAACAAGGAAAAAAAGCTTCAGAAACTATCCCCAGATACACAAGCGAAACATGATTTATTCACGTCCAATGTTCAGCTATTTTACGATTCCTGTACAATGGGGGATGATATTTCTTAGGGGTTGAACTCACCCTCGAATTTTAAGAAAATATTAAAAATTCAAGCCTTCTTCCCTTTCCTTCCACCTGGGGCAGACCGGAAGTAGAGGGCGTTATTTCATCGTTTGAATTTGAAATTCAGGCTTTATGGATTGAAGGGTAATCAAATATTGTAGAGGTGCTATAAAAACCTTAACTGTTTTCTCGAAATGTTGTGTTTTATGCTTTTACAAAAACACCTTAGCATAATTTAATATTTGCAGTATTTTTATGTTAGAGATTGGATTACAGAAGCACCTGCAAGTGTCGGTATACTTTCTGTGAAAATGGATCCAAATAAACGCCGTGTCACGCTCTTACAACACCCAAACAAATAAAATTTATTCCAAATATTATGTTGATAACTTTGAATTAGTTTCGAAGTGAAGCGTGCATTCTCTTTATCCATCTAGACCCTCCACAGCATCCCCAAAGATGATATAGGCCTTGAAGGAAATTACTTCCTTCGGGGCCCCCTGTGAGGAGAAACTGTAAAAAAAAATTCAAATGATTTTTTCACTGAAGTGCCGACGTTAGCGTTCTTAGAGATATACTACCCTTAGCAATGCGTCTGTCTTCATAGTAGCAGGCTGCCCCCTTTTCTCTTAGGTAAGTTAAATATTTTTTTCTAGCTCATTAAGAATTATTGAGCGAAATTTACTGATCGCTTCTCAGACACAATAAACGAGTGAATTTTACATATCTTTGATCAATTGAAGCAACAAACATATTTATTATGAGAGATAAATATCTCTATTTACCTACCCTAAAAGACAAAGATCAATAAAAAGATATAAGAAAAGCGCCTAATTTAAAATGGGAGTAAAATACACTTCTCGCTTCCATAAATGGGCTAAGGAAGAACGCTTCCATTCCAGGTTTAAAATGCAATTAAAACTATATGAAGACTTAACTATTTTGTAGTAATAAAACTCTACAACGGTGAGCTCGCATCATCAAATCTGCAAAAGCATTTTCGTCCACAAAAAATTAATAGAAATAACAAAACAAAAATGTGAGATAAATATGAATTTTTTTAACTTTAAAAAAAACCTTTATAACATTAATAAATTAATAAGAATAACTTTTTTTAATTATGTAAAAAAATCAAACTGCAGTTTGAAAATGCCTTGAACACCGAAACAGCTGTCACAATAATAAAAACTAAAATACTTCCAGAAAATAATAATAACATTATTCAATTTTATTTAAATTAAGTTTCTAAAAAAATAAATGGTGTTCTACGAATTAATGAATAAGAATAACTCTGTTAGCACCGCTTTTTTAATGTATAAATATCAACATGTTTCGAAAGCAAAGCTTTCCTCATCTGGATAAACAGCATACTAAAAATAATGACAAATAATAATGTAAGAATAGAAAAATTACAAACATAAACAAAAATCAACAATAAGTGATGAAAGTAAGTAACTTTCTTCATCGTGGATTTTATTTGAATTGTGTAACAGTCTGAAGACGCCCGTTGTAAGGTGAAACTGGTCTGGTCTAAAATAAACAAGTGGAAGAAAGTTATAGAGGTTTTTTAATAAATAAAATCATATTAAAATGGAATTTCACCATGAATTGACAGTTCCAAAATTAGATATTAATTCTTTTAAAAGAAATACATTCCCGGTTTATGGTACGAACAACCTGACAATATTTGATGACTACAAAATAATGTCTGGAGGAGATGGAGAAGATGTCGTGATGGAGGACTAAGCCAGACGAGGAATTGAACTCACGACGCCTGGGTGGGACCCAGAAGCGAGGCCAACTGACCGGACTTGCAACATATCTTAAAAAATTGTATATTTCATTTAACTATTAATTTTAGAGAAATCGACAGTTTACATTACATCATTTTGCACATGTATCGCATACTAAAATAAAATCAATTAAGAATTTCCTACTTTTGACAATCCACCTAATAGGATGGGTGCACCAGTAACGGCTCAACTTGGATAGCCTCATAGTTGATTTGTAGAATAATATGCATCCTAATAAACCTACACAATTGTAATCCATACCCAGTCCATCGACTTTACCCGCATCATTGTCCGCTGTGATTTCGTTCAGTACGCATTAATTCGCACTCGCAACCCACCGCAATATTTGTATTGTGTTTGTAACCATTTGGAAACAGATTGTGATCCCGCCGCAGATGAATATCTTCTGTGTTTTTTTTTATGTTGAACTCTTATTATTTTTTTATGTGCTCAGTGCATCGACAGCCTTGTGAGAAGGCTTGTGGAGAAATTGAGGATCAGGGGTAAGTCCCTGGATCCGATCTTACCCTTCCTATTTTACCCCTGCATATTTGAGCAAGTCAATTGTAATTATTTAAATTGTGATAACGTTAATTTATGAACCTGCGCACCCACAGGACAACATATAAAAATTAAAACTAATTAAATTTTCTAAACAAATTACATAAAAACGAAAAATGCTCAGGGCTAGTATAAGAAAAATATTATATTATGGAGTTCTTATTCAGGTGGCAATTGGTCAATTAAAAAAAAAAAACAAAAAAAATCCGACAGGTAAAAAAATCTTCAGCGGGGATATTTTGAGAAATAATTTGGGACTTGTGGCTTTGGTTATGAATGTTAAGATTAACGACAAATGAAAAAATGGAAAACAGAAAGAAAAACTGGCCAGAGGGAAAGCTTCGGGTAACCGAGGTTGATTAGCATATTTTTAATATCCCATTTACGTCTGAAAACCGTCAAAAAGAGACGGTGACGACGCGACAGAAAATACACCATGAATAAACCAACGGCAGATATGAACAACATCAACAGTTACCAGGCTAGCGAAAACTCTAATGAGGCGGTGGCTTAGGGGAGATTTCACAGGCTTTAATCATGGGGCCAGGTTTAGCCATGGGTGTATTATAATTAGATGAGACACTGAGCGAAAAAAGTGGTTTCACTTAGATGGAGGTTGGTGCATCCACCTACCGTCCCACCAGTTTAGTCGGCCTACATTCTACAATCATTTTTGGTGTTTTATTATCTACTTTTTTTTTACAACAAAATAAGAAATAATGATACCCTCACTGGGAGTTCCCGTGCTGAGGATGTCATTTATAAAATGTGAAATAAAATTATATTAAATTGAAATGATTGCTGAAAAATATTTGCAAGGTGAGGTGCTTTAAGTGCAGTTGAGTGGCTTCGGTGTTAATATATTTATATTTCAGATCTCTCTATGTAGCGTATCCAGCGTTTTATTTTATTTTTAAATTTATTATTGTTGTGATTTTTAAAAGATGGTGGGATTTTTTTGTAGAGTTTAGTACCATATTATAAGAAGCTTTTTAGTAAAAATTTTGTGCTTGTGGTTCCTTGTTAGATGTGTTTTTGACTCTGAGATCTAGTGTTTCTAATATGCGTGTTTTTTTGTTATTTCTTGTGTTTCGTATTTATGAATGTAAAGTAGTTTGGGGTATACTTATATTGAAATGCCTTTATGCTGTTAACTTTACCGAGGAAAGTGTATTTTTATTAGAAACGCAACGAAATATACCGGATACCGGATATCCGGCATATGCCTTTACCGAATATCCGGCCAGTACTAAAATTGTGCGTGCAAGAAATGATACGTTCAAGATTAAAAAAAACTTGTTACCCTTAGGCATGATCGTTAGCTAACTTTAACTAGTTTCCAATTTCAGAAAAGTTTGCAAAGATACATCTATTAACTCTTTGTAGCAGCGTTTACAGAGAGAGACTCTTTTCTGTATGTATATGAAAGTAAACAAGTATTTATTACCTAGAAACGCTGAAAAACTTAACTTTATTCGCCGTAATTTGCCGTTAGTAAATTTAAAGTACTAAATACCGAACCAGTAAAATATTGCTGATTTTATTTACTTTCCCCGGCTTCTGCCGGATATGAGGTAACTATCCGGCATTTGGCTGGATAGTAATAAAATAGCCGGATAGCAACCGAATATCCCTTTCACCTCTAGATTTTACATAATTAATTACCGCTAATAAAGCACGAATAAGTTTTTGGCTAAAATTTTAAGATCGTAAAACACAATTGTCACATGACGTTCGGCGAGGATTGGATAATTTCGACATGATCCGTGAATGGCGTGAGTATCGTTAGAATGGCGAATGCAATTGTCCCCACTCCACACATACCTCCTCCGGACAAAATGGAACACGGTTTCAAGTCTTCGTCTGTATGGGCTAACTACTCTAGTGTGAATGAGCCGGTAGCTTAAGGCAGATTCCACAGGCTTTCACCATGGGGCCCGGTTTAGCGGCCATTTGAACCCAGCCCAACCATAAGCGTAATTCCCGGCGAACAATGCCAGGGCGGGGGTGATGGAATTGCCGCCCTGGAGCGGGGCGGTAATGACATGATATAAATCTCTTTCGCTTTTTGAACTTTTGACAGACGTCAGTTGAGCGGAAGGTGAACCTTTAACGTGGAACCCCGCGTGGAATACATTTATTCAAATTGTAAATTGCGCCCAGAGAAACAACATCATTTTAGCTTATGTTTCGGATATCACACATGAATCGCCAACATACAAAACATTCACACATTTCCTTCGAAGCAATTTGAGGTCATCTATGAACAAGGCTTTTCTTGTAAATCTGCAATGTATAGTTATCCACTCAATATTCATTAATTTAGCATTGAGAGGTGTTCGCATTCTAAACCCAGTAGTAGATAGGCAATGGCTGATGATGATTTAAATTATGTAGAATGACTTGCCGGCCTCTGTGTTTCCTCTCCTATAACGCGGGTGTCTTCAAGACCATACCCAAAGATGATTCTGCATAATTAAACATATTAAAAATCAAAGTTAAGTATAAAGTTTTTTTCACAGGAGATTTAACGTGGTCGTGCAAAGATTAATGTAATGTATTTAATCAGTGATGTTAATATCAATGGTATATCCAGGACCCTGCGCTCTAATCCACTGAGCAATGGCTACCCCAATCCGTCCCGTCATTTTTATCGGCATCACACTTCGATTTTTTACGAACTGTTAATATCATCTTCAATTAATAGACTATGAGATCCTGAGGTCGAGTCCCAGCAGCACCCATTATCTTTTTCTTTTCTGTGTCTTTTCGGTTTCATGTTTCATTCTAAGAGATGTTAATGTTATCTCCAATGATTAAAAATACTCGTATATTACAATGAGATTTATAAGCTTCAAGTTATTAAAAAATAAATAAATTAATGCTGATATGTTGACGATTGTTCAATCGATAATAAAACAACATAATTTCGGTTGTGATGTGAATACAGAGTAAGTAACATTATGATTTTAAAATTCAATTAAATTATTAAAAAAAACATAATTTAGGATCTACTTCTAAAATTCAATAGTTAGTGTTGCAATGGTCAGTATAATTGCCTTTCAAGCAGTTGATCGGGGTTCGAATTTCGGCCGTGGCAATATTATTCTAAATTTTAATTTTCTCGTTTACATTTTAAATATTCCGTGATTTTTAACGGGTAATAAATATGTGGGTATTTACACATCGCCATGTTTATTGAATATTACTTCAAGGTCACTTAATCATACAAATAAATACGAAAACTTATGCTCCCCTGTTTATAAAAGAGTTGTAAATATTACTCTTGGCGTAAGGTTGTCGGAAAGTGATGAACTTACAACCATGGCTTATTAACTTAAATATGCTCGGTTTAACTAAACGTAACAATCTAATAAATAATAGATTTGATTAACCTCCAGTTAATCAGATACGAGAATTAATTTCCGTGCAATATTATAACATGTCGACATCTTGTATTATCGCCGCCACACTTCCAAAACGTATAATAGATATGATTTTCCGCTCACAATACAGAAATAGATTGAAGAATTGAGGAAGCACTCAGCAGTCTCAGCACATCAACAAGAAGGTAGAAAACAAACGGAAAATTAACGACTTTATTATTAAAATTTAAAATTACTAAATTTAATTATTAAAATTACTAAATTGTAAATTCTATTGTTCTAAACTCCTGCATTTACTCAAACCCATACATGCCTAAACGAACTACAAAACAAACAGTAACATTTTACATATGTATATCTCGTTCCAACTATAGTTTGCATTCCCCAATTCAACGCTTACACAGTCTTGGTAACAAACACTTAAATGATATGGATGTATTTGACAATAATCTAAACTTGGCAAATTTGAAAAAAGTATGAAGGAATTATTTATACCTAGTTTACAAATTATTGTTAACTACAACTTTTTACGTTATTTACTTATTTGTTATCAATGTTAATATTGAATTTGTGGATATCGTATTGTTTATTTTTTCCGTTAGTTTATATTCCTGTGTATTTCTAGCTTTGGTGCAAGTTTTCTTTTTTTTTTCTTATTTTTTATATCATTTAAAAATGATGTAGTTGTATGTAAAATCCCTATGGGCGTTTAAATAATAGAAAACATTTTTTTAACCTTCCAGCGGGCGCGCTGAATAATTTTCCTTGCGCGAGCGCTTATCGTAAATTTTACGTCATCAAGTTTTCGAAATGTAAATGGTGTTTTCTTTATATAAATGTTAGGGAATTACTGAAAGATTATTAGGACCGAGCGCCGACCAATCTAAGACACCCAGGGCCTTACTAGGCAAGGGGATGTGAGGACAGGGGTTAACGTCTGGTAGGGCTTCGTAAATACTGCGCTGGGGTATCTGTTTATCATTTCACATTAGCGCTCCGGTTTAGTCACAACATTTCGAGAGCTCGTGGTGAGAGGAGCGCGGGAACTTTCACACGACCCGTTCTGTATAAAAAGAAACGATATAAATGAGAAATAAATATAAAAAGTACTTTATTTAATATACTTTACGCTCAACGTAAAATTTACGCTCAACGGATATTTCCAAATATCAATGAATAACATAAACGTCTAAACACATTCGGTACGTCTGTAGTTCAGAGAGACACTGATCCTCGAATAGCTCGGAACTCGACGCTTGTGACTAAGCGGTGAGAGTGGGGGAAGCGATAAGGGGCATTTGTCGTAAATTTTACGACAGCGCGCCCGCTGGAAGGTTAAATTATGAAAGAAACGAGTCTTCCATTATTGCTTACAATAGAAACGTAAAGCAAAACAAGGTTCGTTGTAAAATTTCATCACAGAACGTCTATTATTACAAGCAATGGTCGAAATCATTAAAAGGCTATTATATAAGTCTTACTTTGGTTAATTTGATTTGGAAATACACGTGCAACTTCCGCATTTCTTTTACAAAGCATACCACCGATTGCTTCGATGTAACTCCCCCCTCTCTTTCATAAACGACTCTTGTAACAGAAAGAGAGGTTACAGAAGAGGTTTCAGTGGCGGGCGTTGGCGGATTTCTCTAGAGTAGCGATTCATGATTTTGACGAGTATGAGTAGATCCCGGGCGCACAGGGATTTATCAATACAAAAATTATACGGAACAGTATTTTGCTAAAAATCAATAGATTTTTTCAGTGATCATAGAGTTTTAGGTTATTATTAAAATAAGTAACTAACTGAAGATGTTACCATTTTATATTTTAAAAAAAAGCGATTTTCGTAATTAAGACATTTTTTTTTATATCGGGTGTTTTTTTAAGAGCTTGAGAATTTTAAATAATAATACAAGACAGAAATATTGTTGGAATGAGTTTTTTTATTATTATAATCAGGTAGATAATTTCACGGCATTTATTTTTTAAATGTGATTTCCGGCACATGTCTGCCGCGGCTACGAGTTACATAGTCCATTCGATCAGTCCAATTTTTTAATACTTTTTCCAATAAATCTGGCCGTATGGCGTCAATGGTGGCTTGAATATTGGCTCCCAATGCTTCAAGAGTTGCTAGTTTGTCGGCATAAACCAATGACTTAACATAGCCCTATAAAAAGTAATCGAGAGGCGTTAAGTCGGACGAACGAGGGGGCCAGTTAACAGGACCACTTCTGGAAATAATGTTGTCACCAAATTGATTTTGCAATAAATTGATGGTTAAGCGCGCTGTATGACAAGTTGCGCCGTCTTGTTGGAACCAAATGTCGTCAATGTTTAGCTGATTAATTTTTGGAAACAAAAAATCAGTCAGCATAGCTCGATAGCGTTCGCCATTCACCGTAACGGCAGTTCCTTCCTCATTTCGAAGGACCGATGATGCCGCCAGCGTGTAAACCGCACCAAACAGTCAATTTTAATAGATGTAATGGTGATTCGTTAATGGCTTGAGGATTGTCTTCGCTGCATATACGGCAATTTTGCTTATTGACGAAGCCATTTAACCAGAAATGAGCTTCATCACTAAACAACGAAGTGCTCTCTAAACTTGGCGAACAGACTTTTTTTTCAAAGTAAATTTCCACAATTTGGATGCGTTGTTCTGGCGTTAAACGATTCATGATGAATTGCCAAACCTTCCTGAACAGAAATGTCAACACAATTTGACATACTCAACTGTCAAACCATAGACAACAACCATCGAAACTTCTCGTGCAGCTAAAAAAACACCCTATATATCTACGATATTATATTCATTAACCATAGACGTTTTAATGAATCGCCAAATTGTATCTTGTTAGTAGGTCGCTAATCTCTGGCGCAGTGATATGACGAAATTCCTTTAGATTTAGGAAAAATATGAATAATTATGGAAAAGACCACCACAGGATTTACAGATGAGAGAATTTTTTTTTCACCTTTTTTTAATATTCAATTGAATTCCCAATTATATAGGCCACGAACCGCCACTGGTGGCAGGAACATAAACGCACGTGCGTAATAAAATGACGAGCTAGTGTATTTACTTATACGACACCTACAACATACATACATAATATAATAATTATACAATAACGATACATAGTGCGTACGTTAATCTATTATGAACTCGTAAAGGAAGCGGGGAAGGGTTGGATTCAGTTGACTATGGCTTCATATCATTATTGTTTGACCCAGTTGGATCATAAAAGGTAAGTAGAGCTTGAAAATCGGGAATTACTTCCATATGGGGTCCCAAAATATAAAGCCCCACAGTAGCAATAGGCAGCCCGCTCGGGAGAAATGTTCCCTGGCACTGTACACAAAAAAATAACAATACGGGGTCCTAAAATATGAACGGTGTGCAAGAAAAGAGGATAAAAAAATGAGATCCAATATTTACATTTTTTATTTATTTTTATGTGAGTACCGCATAAGAGTCCCAACTGCTTCCAACCGCCTGGGACCAGTGGGACCATTGCATCCCCAATCGGGTTATGTTGTAAGGCTGAAGGTAGAGGGGAGAGGAAGGAGATGGAATGAGGAAGGTTGGTAAGTACCTGGTTATTCAGATCTGGTCACCAAATACGACTAAAGCCATGTCAAGCAATGTATCGATTCTCAACGGTGGTATTTCACCAGGGCGATACTGAAATCATCTACCACTCTGGAACGTGCCGAAAATATACCATAATTTTTTTTTATTAAAAAATTGTTAAATAAGACTAAGTAACTAACCATCACGCCGTTTTCCCGAAGGGGTGGGCAGAAAGGACGGACCGCCAAACTACTCGATATTGGCATACACTTCTTGCTTCATTCAAATTCATACATTCTTCCATATATTCTCTTCTGTTAATTTACACGATACACCTAAAATTAGTTTCTTCTAAAATGTATTTAAAGTTTTTTCTTAAAAATTTCATAATTTTTTTCAGCTTGTATTTCTTTAGGAAGTTCTTTATGTATGGCTGAATATGTTTAATCGTGTTGAGCTGCTGTTGTATTTACTTACTCCGGCTTTTGAAAATACCCACCGCCATGATCGATTTTGTAATTAAAGTAAGATAATTAAAAATATTGCATTATTGAATAAGATAATATTAACATAACCTAGATAGGACATGAAACCGAAAAAAATAACAGAAAATAAAAATATATTTAAAAAAAAAAGCGAAACCCGGTTGGCAAAAGTATATAACGAATAAAAGTGATGTAAACAAAGTTATTGTTTTATTTTTTAAAATATAATGTCACACCACCAAGTTACCGCTTCATATGAAAATATAAAAATATATCAGTCGCATCTGGGACTTGAACCCAGGACCTCTGTCTTCCCGGGACAACCGCTTTATCAACATAGCTAATCAGGGATCAATATGGGATTCAAAAATAGAGGAAGATATTGACAAAGTCTTGAATTTGAAATGTGATATCGATGAAGATGACATAAATTGAACTGATCTCATTAGCTAAATTCGTAATTTTATAAATATTCTCCCGTTTGAAAAAAAACATTAATATTTCAAATAAATACCAACTCTTCTTGTGCCACCAATCTTCTAACAAATATAATATCAATAAAAAAGGGGGGTAACATGGCAACTGTAAAAATCATGCCTTCTACAAGAATAAATTTTCTAAAAAAATTGTGTTCATCTGAAGCGACCTGCCAGGTAAGTATGTTTTTCTATATCTGTATATAATTAGATAAATCATGGGAAGTAATATTTGTACAGCGCCCTTGAGGCGATTTTTCACAAAAACGGAGATATACAAATCATCCAATTATTATTATCGATGTGTTATAGGTATTGAAAAAAAATGATAAAATGCCTGTATGCGTGTTATATATCTACTTCTATCTATCTTCTATCTTCAATCTTCATCTTCTTCTATTAAATAAATAAGATTATCCCGGGCGGGCGTCGAGTGTTTGCTTTGTACACAAATCTACAGTTTTTATTTATTTCTTTTTCTTTTTTTATATACAGACCCAATATATGTCCAATTACATAGAATACATAACACGAAATGAAATAAACACGAGCTATAGAAAAATAACAGCACACACATAATACAAGAATGAAGCAATGACAAAAAGAGGACAAAAATATACATTTGAGAGAACATTCAAGTCAAAGCTTGAACGATGTTTTAGTAGAGTCCATGATTTTAGATATTCTAAATGATAATCTTCGAGTTCTAATTTCGTAAAATCATTCAGACTGGTACCAAAAATTTCAAGGCCCTGGCTTGAGTTAACAAATCTCGACATTCTGGATAGTGAAGAATGGTAACCATAATTAAATGAGTAGTGTTTATTGAGGAAAAGCAATTTATTCCTAGCTTTATGAAATTGTGCACACTTAACCTACAAAACAAGAGGAAGATCACTGTCAACGTGAGATTTCGAAATATCGTCCCCATCCCCCTTTCCCATCCTAAAAGCCAAATTTTGGTACTTCTTGATGAAATTTTGCACACTTGGCGTTCAAAATAAGAGAAAAATTACTGGGTAGAGAGTAGGAGTAGAGGTAGGATTAGGTATTATAAATCTATACTCCAAACTATTAATAGCCACGGGCAACGCAGGGTACTTCAGCTAGTATTCTATAAATGTTACTTCATAAACACGTTAATAATACGAGGTCAGTCTATAAACAGAGATATTAAAAACCCGAGACAGCAAGAAATGTATTTTTTTCAGTCGATCCTTCGTTGTTGGGGATAAAATACTTTATAAATTTTTTTGTAAGACCAAAAGGATGTTGAAAAGGGTTCTATAATAATAATACGAAGGTTGCAATTACGAAAACTTTTCGTGGGTTCTTTTAAAAATTAGAGTAATACTGGATCAACGCGTATTGCGTTTCGGGAGGCGAAACACAAAGAGGACGAAACTCGATACACAATCTTTTATGATATCCCGCAAGCATGCTGTGTCGTTTGCACTTATCCATCAGTCACACACATCGACCGAGGATATCCGATGGTAACACCGATTACACTATTAAACATCGGCCATTATCACTGCATTTCACAAAAAAATATATATATATATAATGCTGAATACGTCATACTTTTCGTTTTAATAGTTTTATCGCTATGTACTCGTACATTTGTTGCTTAATTTTATTAATTTGCTAGCGGTTTCGACACGTCCGTGTCATTCTCTAGCGTTCTTAAAACTTGTGAAAAAACACCAGTGAATAAAAACATGCACATAGTGGAACAAACTCTCAAAATACAATGTCTAGAAATTGTTACATACTTATTTACTAATTCTCTGTGACAAAAGGGAAACAAAACTACCGAATTTCCCAAACAACCCAGTACATATTTTAAAAAATTTAATGTAAATCAAATTTATTAAGTCCTACAAGTATTTATAGTTTTTATTATTGTGACAGCTGTTTCGGCGTTCAAGGTCATTTTCAAACTGCGGTTAATCCACATTGTGACGACTTACTTATATGATTTTATTCACTCCCATCCCATTCCAATTTGGACGGGTTTTTAAAAATAATGATTTATTATCGGTAAAACCGATTTAGTTAGAAAATAATTAAAATTATCTATTCTGTGAAGTTTTTACATATATAATGTGTTTCCCCGTATTTAAATGATAATGTTTTCTTAATTGATTTATTTAAATGTGTTATATTGTTTTGATAATGTGAACATACTGAGAAGTGGTGAATATATAATTTAGATCACTTTATTAAAATACTTGCATTTAAAAAAAAATTAAATGGAGTTCTACGATTAAACACAAAAACAATTAACCCATGTCATATTACCAAAGAGGCAACCTGAATTCTGAAAAAAAAAACACCAGCAATGAACAATGGAATTATTATTAGTATTATTACGGTACAAAAAGGCCATCTCTCCGTGCTTTATTAGTGGAAGTTCCACAAGCTTGTTTTCGTACATGGACCTGTATTTCCTCATGCTATAGCTTTCCTATAGCATTACACGGATTTCCACTATGCGTTCACGCGCACGACATATCCACGGGCTATTATTTACGTCCCGCGTTACGCACCACGTAAATATTTATGGTAGGAATTCCACGTCTAAATTTACTATCCACCGATTACACGGATTCGGACCACGTGGAATAGTTGAGTTCTGGCTTGTGGAACGAACCGATAAAAGATTTAGTGATAAATTCCCCTTAATTACGGCATTGACGTAATGACGATACAACGTCGATGTAATATTAGACACGCACTTAATTATCACGCGTACTAAATATAAGGTAAAGCTTATTTTTTAATTGTTTTCATACTATGGGAATGTATATCCGCTTGTCAGCAGGAGTTTGGTGAAATAATAATAATAATCATACAAATATTGGTACATGCGTCTTGTGATCAAATGTAGATATTTTTAAAATATGAAAAAATACAGACTCCAATTACACAATGTCAATTACATTATATTATAAAAATATGAAGATTCGGCAAGTACAAAACAGGTTGAGAGATACAATAAAGTAGTACAGTTTTGTTACAGTGAGAACAGACTCTTAATATGGTAGTGAACTTAAATAATTTTACAGATATCCCCAGATATCAAGGCGATATACAATCAAGAAGACCATCATGTTAATGATTGGTGTATTCATTCTTGGTGAAGCAGAAACATGTTAACGACAATAATAATAGTTAAACATAGGTAGGTAATGAATATTACGTACTAGAAGTTAGGTAACATTAATAGTTATAAATATGGATTATGTTTTCAATTTTTATCGAATTTATTTAGTTTAATTGGGGAAGATTATTAAAATGTTTTATCTCTTTGTAAAATAAACTTCTTTAAAAAAAAATTATACTTATATAAATTTATTTAATTTTTAAAATATATTAAATTATTACAATAATAGACGAATCAAATGGTATTACGGTGCTAGAATGATTAAATATGTTTAGACATGTTTTGAGGAAAGGGAATTTAATTTTCAAGTAATCTGTAATTTTTTAACTTATCGAGGAATATAAATAATACCATGTCTTCCTCGGGCGTCCCCGGCTTCTTCTTCCATTTCATTCGCGTCATATATTCTCCTTACACTCCTTTCTTCGTTCATTAGCTCTACATGCCCAAACCATCTAAGCGTCCCTTTCTTAATATTACTCATTACGCTTATATCAACATTTTTACACGATTTCACATGGTTTTACCACACATTCGCCTCAGTGATCTCATTTCTAGAGCATTCAGTCTACTTTCATCCTTCCTCTGCTAGTTCCATGCCTCACTGTCATACATCAGGGTTGATATCAACAATCCATTGTGGACTGCTAAAATTCGTGGTTTATAACAAAGTGATTGTAGTATTTAAAATAAATATTATGTCACGTATCTTTTATCATATTTCATTCTTTGTAATTACTAAAAAGGATGAATGGATTCATCTTCCAACCAAACAACATTCCACGCTGCTTACTCGAATAAAATTTCTAGGAAACAACTGCGACTTTCCAGAAACAACTTTATACTATGCAGTATTAGTCACTCTTTCCTTTTTTACTTTATCAAGCGCCGAACCAAATGTGTCCTCATCAAGTTGACAAAGCCATTAATGTCCTGACCTATTTGTGTCATTCCCCGCCCTTCATCTTTTCTTCTCTCCATTCACATCCTTCCTTTGTCGGGTGTATTAAAAAACACACACACATCACGGTACCTATTTTTTATAAAATGATAGGTAGTTTAGGCTGGACCTTTTTTTAGATAATATTTATTAAATTTGATGAATATCTTTTATATATAATTATAAAGATGAAAGATTGTTTGTGTGTCCTCGATTTTCTCGAAAATTACTCGATCAATAAATATGTATAGCTATATTAAATTTAAGCCAAGCCTCAATCTCGATCAGTCATATTTTACCATGTCAATCAATGGGTTAGGAAGACTGTTATCACTGAAGGTTAATTTGGCTTATTTTATTTAGTGTTTAATTCATCTTTATTATACATAAAAATGAAAGTTTGTTTGCCTGTCTGTCTGTTCTCGATTTTATTGAAAATGACTAGACCGATTACGCTAAAAATAGCGCAGTTTGTTCTTATTAGTGACGGAAAGGTTTAGAGAGTAGTTTGAATAAAATCAAAATTTGTAAAACTGTTGCTATAGGGTTTTAAAATTAGTACGAAAAACATTGAACCCACCATGTTGTATTGAGTTTAGCCCATAGATTTACCGCTCTGGTTAGCCACAGATTACACATTCAAAAGAAGAAGACTTGTTTGGGAAGATTATTAAAAAAAAATGTTTGGAATGAAACAAAATTTTCAAATGAATGTTTCTTTGTTTTACTGCTTAAATAGTCGTGACAAGGCATTATTTTCGCTGTCAAGTCGATTATGGCACCCAAACGATAAGCAAGGATTCATAACTCTATTAAAAAGTAATTTTAAAATCCCGAGCAAGGCCGACAACACATCAGCTGGTTATAAATAAATCTTAAAATAAAAAGGATTGCTTAATTGTTGTGGACGGATATGGTACAAATATATTTTTGTACTTCCATTGCAGTTTTTTATTTCATCAATATTCGAATGCGCAACTTTTGAGTACTTACTCAAATTAGGAAAAAAGCTTTGACGGCCCAGCCTACCGTACATTCTGTACATTGCCGTAGAACCACGCATGTTACTAAAGCACACACTGCTGAATATATAACCACAGGCCGCTGACAGAGGACGTTCGGAGGACTAAATTAGTTTCTTATGTCCCGAAATAATTTATATTTTATAACCCTTTGAAATGTGTTTCGAGTATTTTAAAGCGTTATAGAATAAACAAATAATTTTGTCATCTAATATTTTACATCTGAATCACACCATCTGTTAATAATGTGTCTGTCCTTATGAGATTGAGACGAGACACCTGGACATTCAATTTCCTACAAAATAATCTTTAATGTCACAGCTGCCAGCAAACGATTACATGCTTGCGAAAATTTAGACTTAGCTTTGTTGGTATCGGACATTATTAAAATGTTTTTGATTTTTTCACCAATTAACTAACTGATTCCCCGCAGGGGTAGGCAGAGAGGACATACCTCCAAACAATCCGATCTTGGCATACACTTCTTGCTTCATTCATATTCATACAATTACTTCTGTTATACCGACTTCTGATATGGTCTGACTCAAGTATTTGATTCACTTGATCGTGCCATGTCTTCCTAGGGGGTCCGGGAGTTCTTCTTCCATTCACATTCGCGTCGTATATTCTCCTTACACTCCTTTCTTCGATTATTTGCTCCACATGCCCAAACCATCCAAACGTTCGTTTCTCAATCTTACTCATTACGCTTACATCAGCCTTGCATTCTTTGCGAATTTCAACATTTCCACACGATCATACATAGTTTTACCACACATTCGCCTCAGAGATTTCATTTGTACAGCATTCAGTCTATTTTCAGAAAAATAGTTATTACATATTTTTAAAATTTTCATTGGCTCGCATTTATGTAAATCAGAAATATGACCTTTTGCTGACAGTGCTTGGTATGTTTTACAAAGTATTAAATATCCAAGGTTTTTCTTTAATGCCGAAAATAAAAAAGGGTGCTGTTTCGTGTTGTTCATAAACACTACTTTAATTTAAAAAAATAAAACAATAACTATGTTTACATTACTTTTATTTGTTATATACTTTTGCTGGCCGAGTTTCGCCACTACTGTAGCTTCTTCAGGGCGCTATATTACTAACCTATGAACTAAGATACATACGAGTATATGCTATAGATTGATAAAAACGGGCGAGTGAAGGGCCAAGGGTGGGAGGGGAGCAGG
Organism: Halesus radiatus; assembly: GCA_022606495.2. Taxonomy (NCBI): domain Eukaryota; kingdom Metazoa; phylum Arthropoda; class Insecta; order Trichoptera; family Limnephilidae; genus Halesus; species Halesus radiatus. Next base: position 125,299 of record JAHDVE020010595.1, on the reverse strand, counting down.
TACCGGACCGGGAAGGGCGTGTACTTTGTTGATTGGCAATATTTTAGGAATCGTAATTTGATTTAAATTAATTTGATTATTAATGAGTCTACTCTATTAGTGGTTTGGCTTTCCTTATTTCTAATGCTTCTAAGTTATCTAGTCTAATGCCTATTCCATTTTTATAACGAATGAACTTTAATGTTTTTTTTGTTGTTATAAGTGGATTATCAAACTTAGGAGCTTATAAAAACAAAACGTACCGGAAAGAAATTGCAATTATTTTTCTCCTATTTTAATATTTTGTAAAACATATATAGGATGGTCAGGAAAACTGATATTTCTAATTTCATTTTGATATTGAAAAATGCTAAGACTATTCAAATTTTTAAATTATACAATAAATATTTTTCTACCAAAAAACATTATTTTTATCGTATTGCGTAATTACTATAGTTATATCGAATAAATAAATATTCCCTATCCCCTTAAATCTATAAAATGGTTTATTGTCTTGCAGCTTTTTTATAGGAATTCCGCAAAAATAAAAAAATAAAAAAGGTTTAATAATTAAAAGCTAATATAAAACTAATTTTAAAATAATTAACAAACCAATTAAAAACCAATAAAAAATAATTTTAAACTAATTTAAGCATCTACGAAATCTTTGATAGGGCAAAAAGAAAGCGTTTATCTCCTCAGTCATATAAAGGTTCAGTAAATATTTCTATTGAACCAACAGGCTTATAAATTTTATTGTCACAACAACATAATTAAAACATTTTCAGTATCGTTAATTCATTAACTGTTGATAGGTTAACTGCGATCCGGTGTTGAATTCCGTCTTAACTCCGATATGATCTCACTCAACTACTCCGTAGAGTCTGTAATCTGTGAGAATGTTCCACTCAAGCTGGTAAAGCGAACAGTCATCTGACAGATCAACTCGATCATCTGTCATCCGCATTAAATGGTCGTTTCATTTGAAACTCTAAGTGGCCGAGAGCGTTCTGTTGTGTCATTCATTAGAACACAATTTTGAAATTATCTCACTCTATATATTGGAAGAATGATTTGGAGTTAAATTTACAAGTGTTTGTGATAGGATTTTAATTCGATTATAATGCTGATAATACGATTAACGGATTTTTTAATTACATAAAGTAGATAATAATAAATAATTCAATGGTGAGACAGTGCTAAACAGTGCACAGTGTACACATATTCATTGCCTTCATTTTGAATGTATGTACATTGATGTTTAATGACTCCCGATGCCGTCGGCTGGCTGAATAACCACAGCATCTCACTATGTCCTCCACCATACGAAGAAGAATGTTTTTATGAGAATACACTGAATGGTGATCGGATAAATCAACACACGTATGAATCGGCACATTTTTTAAAGTTATATAAAGTCAATAAAAGTAAAAACAAACTAGCCCCAAAACCAAATCTAATCTAATTAACAATTTTTATTTCACTTTTTCAAAACCCAGAGTGGTAGATACTTTCAGTATCGCCACGGTGAAAGACCACCATTCAGAATCGAAACGTTGCTTTAAACGGTTTTAGCCGTGTTTGGTGACCACATCTGAAAAGCCAGTTACTTCCTTACCTTGCTCTTCCCCTTCTCTTTTCCTTTCCAACTACCTTCAGCATCACAACATACCCCAATTAGGACGCCATAGTCTCACTGGCTCCAGACGGTTGGGAGCAGCTGGGACTCTTGTGCGGTAATCACATTAAAAAAAGAATAATTAGGTTAGGCCAGAAAGTTTTTTCGGTCTTGTTTTTTTCAGTAAGCATGGCCGTCAGTGAAACCAGAAAATATTGCGTCTAATGAGTGTGTATGAGAAAACCGGTATTTTCGAAATTTGAATGTTTATAGTATCATAACACAATTTTTTTTTATGGGAGTTCACTGCACAAACGCATAAATAATACATTATTATACCGGTAGGAGTGGAGACGTTTCCTATAGACGAACATGATTCTTAAAATGTGTAGGTAGTTCCGATGTGCTCCACAAATAAAAAGGGAGACAGAATCGATCCCCGTGGGACGCCAGCACTTACTGGATGTGACTAAGGGGTGAAACAGTCAGCGACTTCTCCTTCCAATAATCTGCACTCCACATACACAAGTTTGAAGTAAAATTTATAGTATTCACGTTTTTTATGGGAGTTCACTGCACAAACGCATAAATAATACATTATTATACCGGTAGGAGTGGAGACGTTTCCTATAGACGAACATGATTCTTAAAATGTGTAGGTAGTTCCGATGTGCTCCACAAATAAAAAGGGAGACAGAATCGATCCCCGTGGGACGCCAGCACTTACTGGATGTGACTAAGGGGTGAAACAGTCAGCGACTTCTCCTTCCAATAATCTGCACTCCACATACACAAGTTTGAAGTAAAATTTATAGTATTCACGTTTGGCTTTTAGAATACAACGGTAGCTTTCAACAATCAAACTGAGCTAACGATAATGTAAGTACTATTACGTAAGATAAAATACTGCAAAAATCCCAATTCACGCTTGTAATTTTGTGGTGGTAAATTAATTCTACACGCAAAAAATGATATAAAAAGAGAATGTCCAGGTGATTCCCGCTTCGCTCATAGCTCATACCAGATAATATAATGCTTGTATTTTTATAACACGGACTGGTGAATAATCCGACATGAAAATATTTCAGTGTGAACTCCGGACACGCCATCCTATAAAATATACACATGAATGAGCTACGAAAAAATATGTATTTGGATAACGACTGTTTGTGCTATGGTCGAGATTTGACGAGTTTCACGAATATGTGCCGCGTATATGATTTTTCCACATGACAAACTATCGTATTTTAAATAGGACATGCCATTCCTTTGATGGTGATTAAACGATGATTTAATAGACTGGATCGTAAATTTACCGAGTGATGCACCATAACACAAAATGAAACAAAATGTGTTGTACTTGGTCAAACATAAATATATAAATCACAGATGCACGAGGCCAATAAAGAAGAAGAGTATAAAAATAAACTCCTTTATTATTTTAATTACAGTGAGGAACAACTATTTCAATCACCGGAGAAGTAAACTTTAAATGATGTTTCGTAAAAAATAAAATTTCACTAAAAACACTCGAATCACACTTTGCTCGATAATGTGTCGTGAGGTTTGAGAGATATTTCTCCCTTGATCAAATTAAATGCACCCACCAAAGGCTTCGCCGCTAACAAAGCACTGAATTTATGTCCTCTTAAATGAGGCTTTCATGTGGGCGGAAGTTGGAGACAGGAATGTGGGGATGGGCGGAAACGGAAAGGAGAAAGATAAGTGTACTACGTGTCATTGTCATTTTTATTGCCAACTAGGCCGAGGTTAGAGGTTAACGTAGAGTAAAAACAGGCGGAAATTATAACGTTATTTCCTAAAATATATCTGTAGTTCGTCAGGCAGTACAACCCTTTGAAATACGTTAAAGGCAAGAGAGGTACTACATAATAAGGACGTTATTCACTGTATGACAATCATTTGTGCACTACTTTGGATTGGAGAAGGTTCGGTCTGTCCCTATAACGATAATCAAATTTAATAAGGTAATAATAATAATAATTTTAATAACAAAATAACAAATCCTCACTGAGATTTCCGGTGCTGAGGATTTCATTTACAAAATATTAAATTACATTATATTAAATTGATATGCTTGATAAATTTAAAAAAAATCTAAGGTGAGGTGTTTTAAGTGCCGTTGAGTGGTTTCGGTGTTAATTTATTTTCTATTTCAAAGATCTCCCTATGTAACGTATCGAGTGTTTTATTTGATTTTCAAATTTATTATGGTTGTTGTGATTTTTAAAGGATAGTGGAATTAGAGTTTAGGACCATAGCATTGTCCAAATGTCGAGTTTGTGGTTCATTGTTGTGTGTATTTTTGACTCTGAGATCTAGTGTTTCTAAATTGTGTGATTGTTGTTATTTCTTGTTTTTTGTGTTTATTAATATAAAGTAGTATTGAGTATAATTGTTTTATTGACAGTTTAGTACCATAGTATAAGTTGTTTTTGTCCAAATGTTGTGTTTGTGGTTCCTTGTTATATGTGTTTTTGTAAGCATTTGTTTATTTTATTATTGTGACAGCTGTTTCGGCGTTCAAACCCATTTAAAAATTGTGGTTAGGACACTTTGAGGCGACTTATACATTTTATTTAAAGCCACCAATTTTCATTTAAATGGCGTTTGAAATGATTCATTCGGTTATTACTGAAAAAATTAATCAACCATTTCAACAAAATAAAAATTAAAATTGGGTGGGGTAAATAAAACAGCGTAAGCAAGTCGTCGCTTTGAACGCCGAAACAGCTGTCAGAAAAATAAAATTAAAATACTTGCAAAACTTAGCAATATCGTTATTAAATTTAATTTACTTTAAATTTAAAGCAAAAATTAAAAAGCGTTCTACGAACTAAACACAATAACAATTCGTATAAAGCATTTACTTTGTGGGTTGCCATAATAAGGAACTTCAATCCATTTTTTATTATTTTTTATTATTAATAATGATGTTCAAACTCGAGTAAGAGAATATTTCGTTTTTTTTTTCTAAAGTGAGTTTTCACAGTTAAAATAATTTTGAAAGTTTCAATTTTTCAAAGTCCGCCAATATATTTACGACACGTTCCAGAGTGGTACTGGCTTTAGCCGTGTTTGGTGACCAGATCTGAATAGCCAGGTTTTTCCCTTCCCCCCCTCGATACCTTCAGCCTCACAACATACCCCAATTGGGGATGCCGTATTCTCACTGACTCCAGACGGTTCGGAGCAGTAGGGATTCTTGTGTGGTAATCACACAAAAAATAAATAAAAAAACTTTGTGGCTTGCTCTAATTATAACATAATTAACACATACATTTGTTTTAAACCGCTTTTAATATAAAGATCGACCGGTTTCGGCAGTATCCTTCCTTCGTCAATAGGGAAGCAAAGTCGTTCCTGAGGCAAAAGCCCACCAAAACACTCCAAATCTATGGCAGGTCAGCTATGATCACTTTTGAGGTTAGAATGTAAAATGTCAAAACAAGGATGAGCTTTACCGTACCTAATTTTATTTCATATGTAATAAAATTATGTACCTTTTTAGAAACTTTAAGTCAAATAATAATAATAATAGTATTGAGCATTAATATTATCATAATATCCGGATTGATAATTGATTTGCTCATGAATACTCTAATTTATCTCACTGAAAATATATTTTTTATATCGAAAAACAATTATAGAGCTTAGAGTCACACAAATTAAGTTTAAATTTCACCAAAACTAAAAAAATATATATATTTAAAATACAAAACAAAAGTGAAAAATAAAAATGTCAATACTAATACAAAAACTTTAAAAACTAATACAAATTAATTCATAATTAAAATATATACTTTGTTTACACCATTTGCTGATGATGACAGCATTGCTGTCGAAACATGTAGATATTTATAAAGTGGTGTAAACAAAGTATATTTTATTAATTAATTAATTACTGATGACGTCACAAAGCGAATACCAATCGTTTGAAGTATATTTTTAGAGTCATTATATTTTTCACTGAAGTTCATATTATAATATAAACGTATACATTTGTTTGGAACGACTTCTATTCAATATAATAATCTCGACCGGTTTCAGAAGTACCCTTCCCTTGTTAGGAATATATTAAAACTAATATATTTTTTAACACACTCCTGACGAGGGGAGGGTACTTCCGAAACCGGTCGAGATTATCGTATTAAAAAGAAGTAGACCAAAACAAATTTACATGTTTATATTACAATAACAATTGATTAATAATTTATTAATTGATAAACTAAAGTTCTTAAAAACTTAAGACAAGATTTTTGTGTATAGCGAAAAGGGTAACAATTATTTTTATAAACAATAATTATTAGCCTGAAACACTCATCCAAATTGAAAAAAACCTTTCCGAGCAAAGATAAATATCGCCGACAGGACTCGAACCTGCACCCTTCTGATGTCCGGTCAGATGCTCTACCGTTGAGCTACGTCGGCTTATCGCAAACCCGCCAAGTTAATCAATATATACTAGTGTTTCATTCAATAATATATAAAATATAATAAAAAAAACAGGAAAACTCGGAACAGCTCGGAAAGGTTTTTTTCAATTTGGATGAGTGTTTCAGGCTAATAATTATTGTTTATAAAAATGATTAATAATTTCTTCAAAATATGTGTAATTATATTGTGGCGTCATTATTAATATAATTAATAAGAAGTATTTTGTTTATACCACTGCTTTTAATATATAAATATCATAATGAAACACGTATATTAAAAACAGTGGTATAAACAAAGTACTTCTTATTGGATATATTAATTAATTAATTATTTTTATACCGCAATGTTTGTTCCTCCTCCGTACAAGGCTAAAATACAACTCAAAACTATTATAGTTAAATTACTTTATTAAAAAAAATTCTAGTCACAAAGATTAAACAGAAACGGGTATTACATTCGTACCGATATCACGGGACATTTATGTGAGTTTATGAACTCGCTATCAGAGAAATTATCCAAATAATATCGCAACTAAAACACATCGAAGCGGATTTCCATCGCAGTGATTTACATACCAGATTTATCGCTCATTGCAAACTCGTATTTTATTATCGGTAGCCGGTTAGTAATTATTAGCGCACGCTTCCGAAGTTTCTTTGTAAATTGAAATCCGATACTCTTTCCTCTCGCAGGATAAAGCTTAACCTGTCGAGCCCAGAAGCGCACCGGTGCGAAATGTTGAATTGCACCACATCTACCGATTGCTCACGGGCGAGCGGATCAATACCATCGTGGCCCGATTTTCTTGTGATTGAATTTTAACCTTAATGCTTTGATAACTGTATGAAAAAAATATCTGAATCGCTTGTGCTAAAAACAGTTTAGACGATTTTTTTAAAATTAATTTTATAAATGTATCATCTCTGACGGCTTGTCAATGAATGTTCGAGAAATCAGTTCTCAAACAATTTTAGAAAAAAATATTAATTTTTGAAAGTAGTATCTAAGTCATTATTTCTTCGAAAACATAATTTGAATTTGTTTTTTTATTGTTTAGGTTTAAAGTTTACCTTTTGATGCTATAAAGCTCTTGGGTGTGAAGCGGGATGTTATAATTCACAGCTGACAGAGCCACAGTGACACCTAGTGACATCTGACGGTGAGTCATGAATTTAAATTTGAATATATTTGTTTAGCGAAGTTTTGTACCACTGTGCGGTTAGTGAATTACGTGCCGGTCAGAGTTCAGAGTGGAATGGGAGCAAGTTTGTAATTTAAAGTGCTAATGTAATTAGAATTAGTAATTACCTGGATTTGTTCACTGCCGAAATTAAAACCAGCTTGGTCTCCCGACATTTTAAGTTGTATTTTACACAGGAATGGACACTGGATGGAAGTTAAGGTAATATTGTATTCCAAATGTATGAGAATGTCCTGTGTGGAAATGTATTAGGCCACCTGTGTAAAATGTACCATGGTAACCGTCGTTTTATTTAAAATTGTTTCCTTCTTTTTAGTACTTCTTTTGCATTCATTATGTAACAATTTCTAGACATTTTGTTTGAAGAGTTTTAATCACTATGTACTTAATTTTATTACTGCGCTACCGATTTCGACACATCCGTGTCATTCATTAGCGTTCCTAAAACTAATTTAAATTAAACAAGTACAAAAATAAATTGACATTATTAGGTAAGTTTGAGGGCAGTGAGAGGAGAAAAAAATAACTAGGAAACATGGTTAAAAAAGGTGATTTACAGGGTGCTATTGTGACTGAGAATTAGAACCATAGTTGAGCAAGAAGCTTTTATGCCTAAGGAAAAGGATAAAGATTCTTCCTTAAAAAGAATCAGAATAGCGCTCCTGGAGAAGGTCATAGATGTTCAATGTGGTTCAAAGAACAATTTAATCTTGGAGGAGGTGATTAAAAGCCATCATTATCATGAATATTAACGTCAAAGTTTGCTATTATATCAAATGATGATAATAAGAATTAATGGCTTGATAACTACAAGTACATAAGTGCAGCAGAACAAGCTGAGTTATACCATTCCTAGAGTGAAGACAAAATGCTAGATCGCGTGCCAGGAACGTTAAACGTGACATTTCGTCATCGTCCAGTGTAATTATCGTGAGACCAGAAAACAAATAATTATCATCATTATAGCTTGATGTCGATGGCTTTAACTAAACAGTGACAGATATTTTTTCGTGTTTAAGTCAATTTCAGCGCAAAAACTGGGTAAAGAATTTCTGCGCAAAATGTCACGTAATTCACACGACAATTATTGCAGACGAAACTCACAAGCTAATTTTTTTTTTGAGTATCTAACAAACATTGGCGCGAGCTATGTAAAGCTGTTAAGTGGTTTTCATTTACCGATTATAAAAATAGTTTTTGTAAGATTAACTTTCCTGCACCATGCATGACCACGTGAAAAATTTTGAGATTCATAAATAATGCAAGGCTGATAAGAAAGGGACGCTTAGATGGTTTGGGCATGTAGGGCGAATGACCGAAGAAAGGCGTGTAAGGAGAATACATAACGCGATTTCGAATGGAAGAAGAAGCCGGTGGGGCCCGAGGAAGAAATGGCACGATCAAGTGAATCAAATACTTGAGTGGGGCTATGTCAGAAGTCGGAATAATAGAAGAGAATGTATGAGACGATGTATGAATTTGAATGAAGCAAGAAGTGCATGCCAAGATCGAGTTGTTTGGCGGTCCGTCTTCTCTGCCTACCCCTGCGGGGAAATGGTGTGATGGTTAGTTAGTTAATTAGTTAACTTTACTACGGGCGTAGATCTTTCTCGTCAGCAAAGATCCACGCTTTTTTTAAGCAGTAAAATCACTCAAATGGTGAGATCCGGTAAAAATTCCACATTTAAAATTTTTAATATATTTAGGATTTTCTAGAAATATTTTGACGAGCTTTTGAAAAATGACCGAACGGCCATTATCTTATCCACTGTCCAAAATTAATGGTTAAAACTCGGGGAGGTCGTCTTTTTAATTATTTATTGATTTCCCGTGCTCAAGTTTAATTTGAAATATTCCTCTTTAAAACTCAAAAAGTAAAATACTCAAAATAAAAAATAGCGACATTTATAAACTCTAGTGTGACGAATGTCATGCGGTTTATATTGGACAAACTAGCCGGTTTTTTAAAACTAGATTTAAAGAACACATGACAGTGTTTAAAAAATAAATAATGTCATGATTTGCTAAACATCTCCTAAACAAACAAAAAAACTCACTGGCAGATAATAATAATCAAATTCCGTTGGAAATTTAAAATAAGGGTTGCAAACTTAAGTTAGAAAAGTTGGAAATTTAAAAAAATTCTAATAAATCTGTCGCAACTTCCAAGTTAGGATAATTACAGAAAAAAAATCATGTAATCCGAATTAATTTGGAAACACCAATGATAACAACCTTAATGACCTTCAGTCAAATTTAAAAAATACTCGTATAACACTGTAACCCTTAAGTAGGGAAACATCACAGCCAATTTACTCAGAAATGAATAAGGACATAGGAAATTAAAATTCAGTATTTTTTTTAAAGTAACTTCGCACCCTGAGGGAAGTAATTACCCTCAAGACTTAAATCATCTTTGGGGATGCCGTGAGGAGTGTCTTTTAGAGGATATAAAGGGGTGAACCTAGGTCTTCAAGAGACCCATGTTGTAGGAGGGAGGAAACACAGAGGCCGGCAGATCATTCCACAGCCGAGCTGTTGAAAACAAGAACGAGTCGTAGAAGCGTACCGCGTGCAAATGTTGGGCGCGCGTTTGGCTTGTTTCGCGACTGTGCAGTTTGCACCGGTGCTGAAGGGATCAATGAGGCTAGTTCTGAAGAGCATAGTCCATTAAAATACCGGTAGATCAAGGACGAAATTCCCGTGCAATCCGTTCGTTAAGATAAGCGAATCTATCAAACGGACCGCACGTTTCTGCAGAGTTAAGGTTTTTTATCAGATATTTTAGGGGGCCCGACCAGAGATCGTCTGTAAGTGGCTTCACCACAGTTTGATGTTTTCGGAAAGCTAAACAGCTGTCACACGTAATAATAATTATTATTGAGCAGAACTTTCTTATAAATAAACGGTTTTTAAGATCGTTCAAATAGTAAAAATGGTGTAAATTTCAGACACACACAGAAAATAAAATCATTCTAACATAATGTAGAGTGGAATAGAACAAAAGTCAGTGACCGACAAAACCAAAGTACCCTCGATTATTTTTTTTAACCAATAATGAAAATAAAGGAGTGTTTTCAAAGAGCTTGTTCCTCAGTAGGTACTTAATGGGATAGGAAATAATCATTATCATTTGTTCTTGGAAAATAAATAATGCTTGCAGTAAACTCGCCATGGACAGGAAGCTGTGAGTCAAGAAACCTTTCCTCTTCTTTGATTGGTTGGTCAGGGACTTGGCAATTCAGGAAACGGAAGTCGCGTCAGAGATGGAAAATGTCGTTAAATATGGTACTCAACGAGTAGCTCGTATTAAGATGCTTTTTCCTTCGTTAAATACAATGGTTAGGTTAGGTTAGTTAAAATAATAAAAATTGCTAGCAATACCAAAATAATACAACACATTGAAAAAAAAAAATAAAGAAAACATTGTCATTTAAATACGGGGAAAACACATCATAAATGTAAGTGCCTCACAGAATACAAAATAATTCTTTTCTAACGAAATCGGTTTTACTGATAATAAACACCGTCCAAATTGCCGGCCTCCATGGTCGAGGCGTAAGGCTCTCGACTACGAATCCGAAGGTCGCGGGTTCAAATCCCGGCGTGCGCAAATAAATTTTATTTAATTAATTTGTGTTGTTTCACAATTCATTTAAAAATAATATACAGTATATTTGCGCACGTTCCAGAGTGGAAGATACTCTCAGTATCGCCCTGGTGAAAGACCACCATTGAGAATTGAAAAGTTGCTTGAAATGGATTTTAGCCGTGTTTGGTGAGTAGATCTGAATAGCCAGGTATTTCACACCCCACCTTCCTCTTCCCCTTCTCCTTCCCCTCCCCAATTCCTTCAGCCTCACAAGATTCCCCAATTAGGGATGCCATAGTCTCACTGGCTCCAGACGGTTGGGAGCAGTTGGGATTCTTGCGCGGTATTCAGTAAGTCGTCGCAATGTGGATTAACCGAAATTTGAAAATGGCCTTGAACGCCGAAAAAGCTGTCTCAATAATAAAAATAAAAAAACTAAAATACTCGCAGAACTTAATAATAACATTATTAAATTTGATTTAGATTAAATTTGATTTAGATTAAATTTCTAAAAAAATTAAATGAAGTTCTAGGAATTGAACACAAAAACAATTACTAACGATTCACAGTAGTATTTGTCCTACTAATGTTATTGGTACATTTAATTACATAATAGATCCACATATAAAACAATGCTTCGCAGATGTAAAGGTACCATTTTGCAATAAACGATTCATTCGCAAAGAAAGATTAATATGCAAATGCCTAACAATGTGAGCAGCTAATGAAATTGTAAAGTAACAACAAAGTAAACAGGGGAAGACTGGGGCGGGAGGTAATCAGCGCGTACTAACAAAGGAAATGCGTCGACTTGTTGTGCTATTGAGCAAGCAACAAGACACATCAGCGGCGGTAGGTTATTTTGATTAATTACTGACGCACAAAATAACATTAACGATAAAGGAGACGGTGGGAGTGAGGGCAAAATCACCCGGTTTTACCCTTCGGGGCGAATTTACAAAAGAATGCAGATGATCCAATGTATGCATACTATGTCAGATAAGTTGTTGTTAGTGTAATCTATCAATCTATCTATATATCTATATATTACGCACTTGACAAATAGTAGTTTTATTTGTTCAAAATAAAACTACTGGGTAGGGGTAGGAGTACGGTTCTTCAGCTAGTAATGAATAAGATTAAGACGAGGAAAACGGTTTGCGCTGTTGGCGCGGTTGCGGCTAACACAAAGTTGTCCAAAGAAGCGAAGCTAGCAATCCACAATGGAGTGCTGATACCAACCCTGATGTATGGCAGTGAGGCATGGAACTGGCAGGGGAAAGTAGACTGAATGTCGTAGAAATGAGATCTCTGAGGCGAATGTGTGGTAAAATAATGTATGATCATGTGAAAAATGTTGAGATTCGTAAAAAATGCAAGGCAGAAGTAAGCGTAATGAGTAAGATTAAGATAGGAAAGAGGAAGACATGGCACGATCAAGTGATACTTGAGTCCGGCCATGTAATAAGTCGGAAAAACAGAAAAGAATGTATGAGGCGATGTATGAATGTGAATGAAGCAAGAAGTGTACGTCAATATCGAGTTGTTTGGCGGTCCGTCCTCTCTGTCTAAGCCTGCGGGGAAACGGCGTGATGGTTATTTAGTTAGTAAAATGGTTTATCATGCAGAGGGTGGAAGAGAGGATTTTTTTTTTATATTTTTTTTTATATGAATACCTCACAAGAGTCCCAACTGCTCCCAACCGTCTGGAGCCAGTGAGACTATGGCATTCCCAATTGGGGAATGTTGTGAGGCTGAAGGTATTGGGGAGGGAAGGAGAAGGGGAAGAGGAAGGTGGGGAAATACCTGGCTATTCAGATCTGGTCACTAAACACGGCTAAAAGCCATTTCAAGCAACGTTTCAATTCTGAATGGTGGTCTTTCACCAGGGCGATACTGAGAGTATCTTCCACTCTGGAACGTGTGCAAATATATTCTATATTATTTTTAAATGAATTAATTGTGAAACAACACAAATTAATTAAATAAAAATTACTTGCGCACGCCGGGATTTGAACCCGCGACCTTCGGATTCGTAGTCGAGAGCCTTACCCCTCGACCATGGAGGCCGTCAGGAATACTGGAAGAACGTAATAATATGACGCGCAAGTGGATGAAAGAAGGACTCGAGGACGTTCCACACATGGCTCGGTTAGGCTAATATTTACTCAGAATATGTCAAGAGACGGAAAAATATAATAATATTATTACTTACTAATCCATATTGGTTGGCGACGGAAGCGAAGAAACATAAAGAAGAGGCGAAGGTACTTACCTGAAAGAGAAAAGTAATTAATAAAAACATTTAAAAAAATATATACAGTGTTGATACACAGAGATTGTCTCTATTCATATAGAAACGGTAAAAAGCAATAATTATTTTTTAAATTGTATAATATTAATTACATACAATGGGAACTTGTACCCGCTAAGCCACCGCAAGTAGCTTCTCAGCAGGAGTTTAATTCAACAATATTATATGATACAACAATAAATAACAATCCTCATACAAATGTAGCGAAATAATAGAACAATATAGGTGCTTGCATGTTGTGATCAATGTACACAAGTTGGAAAAAATATTTAAAAATATATGAAAACAGCTCTAGACTGCAATATAATAATATAGATTTATATAAAATTATAAAAAAATATCAGCAAGTATTAAACGAATTGAGAAATAAATAAAAAGTAGTACAGTTTTGTTACAGTGGGGATAGACTTAATACTAATTACTTGTTTGTTTTTGTTTTGAAATTATATTTACCTAATATATTACCTGAGCTAGAACCGGCAATTTCCGGTCTTATTTCTGTAACGCTACAATGGTGCCGGCATTATAATCACATTTATTAATTAGTAAGAAACAAACATCTTTTAATACAAATATATATAAAGGAAGTTCAACAAAGTTTCTTGTGCTAACAGTGGTTAAACAGAGATGTTTTATTGATATATTATATACAGATGAGTATCGATATACAAATATGTGTCACCTAATTATTTGCCACCTCAAAAAACGTCCTTAGTTAATTACACCGCAACAGAAAAGTGCAGTACGGGACTGTGATCAAATTTCGACTTCAGACGTTGAAAATGATTTCACAGTAGGCGGGGACTGCATAATTTCGTAGGGAATCGGTAATAAACAATAGATTATTCAGTGTTCCTACTGGCCTGAGGAACTTGAATTATTTCCCTGGGACGTAGATACACAACCTTTGAAAGTAAATCAATCGGAAGACTGACATCGATACTGGGTTTGAATGATTAACTAATCGACTAACCAATTTGATTTGACGGCGGGCTCCGAGCCTTGCTAAACATAACCCTTCAGACGTCTACTCGAGTAAGGTACGTACTCTCAGGTAGTGGTGGGCGAAGCAGCTCGGTTTAGTGAGCTGGATCACTAAATCAGCTCTCTGTAAAGACCATCCACATGAAAACTGGACGAAAGAAGTATCGTGTAAGAACGTCTTAATGACGTCTTTAGGAGGGCCAAGGGAGCGAGAGAGAGGGCATGGTGCGGGGGGACGCGAACCGTCTTTCAAACGAGCCGGATCACCGAACCGGTACACTACAAAGAACTGATTTAGTGATCCGGGTCACTAAACCGAGCCGCTTCGCCCACCACTACTCTCAGGTTCAAAGTGAAATTAATATAACCTGCTATTCTAAGGTATCAATATTAGATTAATTGTAATATTTTTCTATTCATCTCTTATTTTATTTACATTTTACAAAAAAAAATACAATGCAAAAAGTCCCGATAAATTATTTTTTTGCAATTTGTCTAATGGAAGCTTGTTTTTCTAAACTCAACATTTACAGTTAAGGTAAATGTTGAGTTATATATATCAATATAAAATTTAAAAAAAAACATATGTAACAAACTTAAAGCAAGAAACTTACTCAAAAATATTTCAACAAAAACATTAAAAAAACAAAAACAAAAATAAATAGTACTTAAAATAATATTTCCTTATTATCTAATACAAATAGTTTCTTTCAGCTAGCAAAGTTTTCAATATATGTTTTAACTGTTTAGTTTTAATTCGGTTTTTTATTTCATCGGGTAACATATTTAAACAGCTAGGAATCATGTGATCTAAAGTTCTTTGTCCATGTTTTGAACCAATAATCCTTCATTAGAATTGAGAGGAGTATTGTAAGTGTGCTCTGGTCTATTTGTATTATATATGGGGTTATTAATGTGCTGAAATATAATTTTGTACCGCAGAATTGAGCTTACTGAAAGAATTTTGAGACTGATAAAAGTATGGAATATTATGCCTTTGTTCGTATAAACTTTTATGAGCTATTAATTTAACCCATTAGTTTTGCACTGATTGAACACTTCAATTCTTTACATTTCTCATTCCATGGGTATTTTATTCTCTTTGTTTTTAACAGTCCACAATAGAGCGCTGATACCAAGCCTGATGTATGGCAGTGAGGCATGAAACTGGCAGAGGAAGGATGCAAGTATATTGAATGCTGTAGAAATGAGATCTGTGAGGCGAATGCGCGGTAAAACCATATATGATGAAAAATGTTGAGATTCATAAAGAATGCAAGACTGATGGAAGAGTAATGAGTAAGATTAAGAAAGGGACGTTTAGATGGTTTGGGCATATAGAGCGAATGAACGAAGAAAGGAGTGTAATGAGAATATATGACGCGAATGTGAATAGAAGAAGCCGGGGACGCCCGAGGAAGACATGACACGATCAGGTTAATCAAATGCTTGAGTCGGGCCATGTCAGAAGTCTGAATCATAGAAGAGAATGTATGAAACGATGTATGGATGTTAATGAAGCAAGAAGTTTATGCCAAGATCGAATTGTTTGACGGACCGTCCTTTCTGCCTACCCCTGCGGAGAAACGGCGTGATGGTTAGTTAGTTCTTTATAAAAAGAAAGACCAACATTCTCAGCTTGCGAATAAAATAATTTCTGACAATATTTGAAAAGCTTCAACCATTACCATTATAAACGGAACATGTTGCTTGTGCAATGTTAGAGGACTTAGGGACTGGCAGAGGAATTGGACCCATTTTATGCAAATCTATTGAAGCGATCCTGAAAACTTACGTTCGTTCTTCCCAACTTTTCGAATGATCCATCTTAGGCACCTGTTTTCAGGCATTTTTTATCGTCGATCATGCACGCCCAGTTTCATAGACAATAAGATAAAATCAGTGTAAAATTAACATAGACGAGATAATATCGTATTTATTATGAATACACATCATTTATTTAAAATACTAATACATAAACCAACATTTTATATTTTATAAACGTATGCGTTCAAAATATGTTAAAAGCTTGACTTTTGCTAATGCCACGAAAGTACATTATTCGTTTCGAATATTTGACGTTTCTCCTCAGTGAAAAACAAACCGAAACGTTAGGTTCTCAAAATTCTCACTTAAAACATTAAAAAAACATGTTTTGATATTTGAAAACGGTTAAATAAATCTTTGTCATTCAATATTTGAATCTCGAAAAATAGATCGCAAACCAAATGACGTTTGACATTTCGCTGTCATTTTTTCACCCTGTTGAGAGTTTTTTATAACTAGTCCTTTGCTGAGCGAAGCTTGATCTAGTAGAATCGATTCGCTAGATCTTAAATTTGATCGTTACTTATCGAGAGTTGCGTTGGAAAGAGCGTAGTTGTGCATTTGAGCAGTGTTGAGGATAAATCTCGGCTCAACAGTTGCTCAGTGGGATCGGGAAGAACGGCCGTCGGGGCTCAATCCATGTTGATGGGATTCTCATAAAAACCCTGCTCAGAACAGTCAGAAGGCCGGATATTCAGAAAGAAATTTATCGACGGAATCAATTAATCGAGCTTTCGTCAAAAACGTGACTTATCGCAGGGAACTTATTGTTAGATTAATTAAAATCGTGCGAATAAAGCCAATTTGACCTTAAAGGCGATGTTTTCGCCTTTGGATACGGCCAGAACAATGGCTAGACTCAAAAACGTGATGAAGCCAGTGAAATTAGCCAACTCATTATTGAAACAATCCCGATACCCGGCTCAAAGAAAATGCCAAGGATCGAATTACAAAACATCTCAGACTTCTCGGAGCCGGAGTAAAATTATCTTAAAGGTTTGAAAGTCAGTAAAAATAAAACTTAACGATGTATATCAGAGTTTCTTAAACTTATTTGGCTCGCCGCCCTTTTATGAAGAATATTTTTCTTCAGTTACTCACTCCAGCAAAATTTAACGATTTTTAAACTACGACTAAAATAGACGTGAAGATATTTATAGTCCAGTCAGTAGAGACAAAAGGGCATTTACAAATTTACAACACCTTTCATTGTAGAGGTTGGGACCCTGATTAAAAAAATCAAGTTTTCGACCTCGGATGACCTTAGTGTTAGCCGCCATCTTGGATGAAAGGTGCCAAAAATGGGTTTTTCAAATTAATTCCTCAACGGTTGATCCCTCGAGAATTTTTTTTTAAGACAGACTAAAAAAAGATAAATTTGCTTCCATTTTATATATGTAAGAATTTTTTGCGTGTGTAATATATAACGGTCGACGGTCTCCGAGGTTGAGTGGTTACGATCCTTGCCGAGGTCGAGGTCCCGAGGTCGCGGGTTCAAATCCCGGCGTGCGCAAGTAAATTCTATTTGATTAAATTGTGTCATTTCAAAATGTATTCATTTCAATTAATATGTAGTATATTTGCGGCACTTTCCAAAGTGGTAGATACTGTCAATATCGCCCTGGTGTTAAGACCTCTATTTAGAATAGAAACGTTTCTTGAAATGGCTTTATCCGTGTTTGGTGACCAGATCAGAATAGTCAGGTACTTCCCACCTTTCTTCTTCCCCATCTCTGTCACCTCCTCAATACCTTCAGCTACACATTCAATTGGGAATGCCATAGTCTCATGCTCCAGACGGTTGGGAGCAGCTGGGACTCTTGTGTGGTACTCATATAAAAAAAATTAAAAAAAACAGTTACAGCGGCGGAAAGACGATTTTTTTTTAAATCGTCAAATATCCTACATTGTAACACTTAATTATAATAAATTTGTGAATTCATTTCCATACCACAAAGCCGGTTTAATGGAGCTTCTTTTTTATTGTTGTATCCCCAGTGAGTCTAATCCACAGATGTTCAAGTTTCGCGAACAGAGATCGTAATGGAGCTTGAGCCGCGAGGAAGGAGCTAATACACGGTTTCGGATACTCTGTATCCTGATGAAGAAACATTTTTTTCTGAAACATGTTGACATTTGTTATTAAAAAGTGGTTATTTATTTAAAATGGTGACGAAACAATATTTTACAATTATTGAACAATCCGACCCATACAAGACAAACTTTAACGATTTTTCCAGTAATGTCGCGGTTGCTTTCAAGGAATCAATTTTGGACCATCATTCTAAGTACGAAACCAAAAATAGGGGTCAATTCGGTGCCATAGAGAAGGAGATATGAGAAAAATAATCTCGACCCGAAATCTAGCATTTACTCCAAAAATTATGAGGATTGTGTGTATTGATGCATATGCATATACTTGTGAAACGTCACATAGAGATAGCCTTTATCTTGCTTACGACTAGTAATTATTTGTTTATATTTTTGTATACGTCGTTTGAATTTGAATTTTCGCAAAGTTTTTCCGGATATTGGAAAAGTTTTACAGTGTGTTCATTTTATTACATAAACCCTTAAGTGGCATCGAGGGGCTTCGGGACCCACATCAAACCTTCCCTCCTCTCACTCTCTCTCATTCTATTCACTGCTGGGTACCGTGCGTCTCAATAGATACATACAGGGCATAATACATAGAGATGCGCTAACACGCAACGGGAAGAAATCTTAATAAGGGGATGAGGGGTGAGCCGGGCGTGCCGCTAATTTAAGTAAAACAGCAAATAAGTAAAAATGTTCGGCTCGTTTGAAAAAACCGAATATTATGTGAGAACATTTGGATGGACCTTTTTTATAAATGTTTTGTAATTTGCTTACCGCAGTCAAAACCACGCGAAACAAAAGTGGACGGTAGTGAACTAGGCTTGTGCAAAAATGGGTGTCACGTGACCTTTGCCTCAAGCCGTCTAAATGGTACTTAGGGCAAGTTTATTAATTCTGAAGTCAGTGGTAGGTATCTTGCTACATTCTGATGAGATCGTGTAGGAGGATAAACAGTTCACTCACACTAGTAGAAAATCTATTTAAGAGAGTCGTTGTAGCCGACGTGATCATCGATTGTTCATAATCATGATTCTTCCTAATTTTGCGACATTATGTTATCTTCGTAATTTATATTGTACCATTAGCTTATTATCTCGTGCCATTGTATCTTATGTAAGATTTTTAACATTTGTTTCATCTCATAGTGTTATCGACGTGGTGGAACCACACGGGAATTTCCATAATAGATTGACTCCGCGGGAGCCCAGTACCGTGTGGCAGACTTTCCTATCACTTCGATAACACATCCGACCCCGCGACAGCACGATACCGTGTTGCGGGTTTTTGACAATGCAACTAACCCCGTAGCAGCGCAGTACCGTGCACGGACCCCCATTTACATGTCTGCCTCAGCAGCGCCCCTGGTGTTGAAAACTTGTATCACTTTGTAATGATATAAAAGCGAAAATTTCTGAAAATAAACCAGTCACACTCGGACGAGCAATCGTGACTCGTACCCAGTCACATCTTGTAACCATACAAAGTCTTTCACTTCTCCTGCCTCCCACCTGAAAGATTCCTGAACCTGCCTCAAGGATAGTCGGCCCCGTACCAGCATAGAAAGTGGCTTCATCCAGCACCTACATGTTTACAGTCTTGTAACGACAATGGTCGCTTACAGTCGTATACGTATAAGAATTGAAAATTAAAACTTAAGGGTTAAAAATTATATTTATCTCGATTTCAATGGAATTTTTTACTGTGGTCGAATAAGTTAAAAAAAGTTATATGCAAGTTTCTAATCAAGGGACGAATCACATTTAAGAAGATAAATTCTAATCAAATTTTTGTACTGTACCACCCACCATAAAATATGCTTGGTGTCTCAATAAAACAAATACAAGGATTAAATAATATTTCCAATCATATGTGTTTTCCAATATTACGTTTCTCTATATAACCGTGCATAACCGTATATAAATTTTGCTAATAAAGCGTATCTACCTCAAGTGACCTGCCGGGTAAGTTCGGCCCTGTATAATATTATCTGCCTGTACATAAAATTTAAAAAAAAACATGTATATTTTAACGTGGCATCACGTTCATAGCTCAAATGCATTGTACATATAATATGGAATTACAGATCGTTGAACCGGTGAATTCAATTTGTTAGCCATAAGTAGTAATGATAGATTGTCTGTTAGTGATAAGATTTGTACAGCGCGCTCTTGAAGTTATTTTTCACAAAAACGGCTCAAATATTATCATTATTATCTGTCAACTCCAGCTGCGATACCGACACGTAGTAACCAAATTACATTGATACAAACAAACAATACATTTTGCAAGCAGTCCCGTAAAGTCACGCTCCTTGTCCGTAAAGGATATGGTTGGTTAGGTGCTGTAGTTCTCGTCTTTTTGTATCGTGCTTTCCCAGAACGGGACCTAATTCTCCGCTGTTTGCTCAGCGGTTCCTTTGAGTCTTGTTTGGCGGCGACCGAGTCGATGGGTCCGGTAATCCACGAGCTCTCGAGCCACGAACGATTATCCTAATTATAACACGTAATCGAGAATAAGCACAATCACACCTTATAAAAGAGATGTATTATAGTTAGCAAAGGTATTTTATATGACACACAGAAGCTAACGTGCAGTCTGAAATTTAAAGTTAGACAAAAATTGAGGGCGCTGCGAAGGTTTTAAGTGACAACACCAAAATGGCTCAAAAGAAAATTAAAGAACATTTAAAATAGCACTATGATCCTAATGGTAAAAGGTAAAGGTTTAAAGATTCTCGGCTTCATCCTTCGAAATGCCAGAGACTTAAGGAATATTTCAACACTAAAATTATTATACTCTTCCTTAGTTCGTAGTCAAGTCGAATATACTCCGACTCCACGGAAAAAGTTCAACATAAATTTCTAAGATATGTTAACTATAAACTCTCAGATAGAAGACTTGATTCTGACCTAACGTTTATTTTGAACATTGTTGATGGTTTTATGGACAGCCCTGATATTATCAGCTTAATTAAATTTAATATTCCAGCTAGAACTACTCGATCTAAAATTTTATTCAATTAATAATAATAATAATTGGATGATTTGTATAGCGCTGTTTTGTGAAAAATCACTTATTACAAATATTACTTCATATTCTTTATCTAATTATGTACAAATAGATACAGAAAAGCATATTGTAACAATAATTTTAGGACTGAGTCATTCAAAAATTCTATTGTACCTAGACTTCACGCAGAAGGTTTTTCAGACATATTAGATATGTTCAACAGCTCGGAATACAAATACAAACAGACGATTATTGCAAACATTCTCAACACTTATTAAGATATGTGTGTAGAGTATAAGTATCAGTGAATGTGAGGTATGTTCTGAATATTCGCCTCTGTAGCTAATTATTTGGAATGGTAGTTACACTATGTTATTCCTGTATTTGTTCGTGAGGCAAATTAAATATTTAGTTGTTGTATTTCATGAAGGCTACCTATTCTATCTATGTACCTACTGTGATGTGTGTCGCACCTGTGTCAGTATTGTAATTAACTAAATATGTAAAACGCCCACGGCGTATATAATATAATAAATAAATGTATATTTTTTCCTTTAATCAAACGGTATTCATAAAAATAGTGATACTTTCCGAAAGGAGAAAATTTTACATCATATTCTAAGACAATTTTATGTATAATCATTTTTTATTAATTCATGAAATGTTAAATTACATATTTATTAGATATTAAATCAATCTGTTATTCTGACTTCTGATATGCCCCGACTCAAGTATTTGATTCACTTGATCGTGCCACGTCGTCTTCCTCGGGCGTCCCCCGGCTTGTCCTTACACTCCTTTCCCCGTTCATTCGCTATACTCGTACATGCTCAAACCATCCAGCGTCCCTTTCTTAATCTTTTCTCATTACGCTTACCTTAGCCTTGCACTCTTTACGAATCTCAACAATTTTCACACGATCATACATGACTTTACCACACATTCGCCTCATAGATCTCATTTCTACGGCGTTCAGTCTATTTTCATCCTTCATCATGAGGCAATAAATGGCCGGATTACTAACGTACGTATAACATAACCAATAAGGAAGTAGGTACGAATTTACTCTTAGATTGGAACGTACATTTAATACGACCAATTTACGTTGGAACACAAATTTCCTGTACATAATTTAGAGATAGCCGGATTTGAATATCGGGATTTTTGTCAATTTATCAGGTGAGTTCATTTTTCATCAATTTATACTATCATCTCACAACAGTTAGAAAAGCAAAAAAAGAGTTGATGCGATAGTCTTCGAGATGTTTTCACTCTGGAACGTATACCGATGATTGTGCAGGATAGATTACGAATAATAATGAGCAAGGTTACAAAACTCAAGGGGTTAATTCAGTCAGATCGAGGGATAACGCAATGCAGGAGGGGGGGGGGGGGAAATAAGGTTGCTAATTAAATAATTAAGTCCGGTGATTAATGTTGGTGTATTACTGGGCCGACTGGGCGTACTGGCTGCGAATACTGATTGCAGAAATCAATTACAAACTACCTGGGTTAAAAAAGGCAGTCTAAATCAGATTTTTGTAAAACCTTCAGTAATTTTTTTTTTATCTGTTGGTAGAAACGCACTGTTGAAGTAATGATCCTGTACGCTAAAGGGATCGGCTGCGCGGCCCGTTTCATATAAAAAAGGCCAAAATACCCACCCAAATCGAATGATCTTTGTTTTATTAAAAATTAGAAGTACCTGTATTTATTTTTATTTCAAATTATAAAATATGGGCCATTAAAGAAATCACATTTGGCATAACGTTTTTGTTAGAAACGCTAATTAAGGTTGGCTTGTTCATAACATGAATGCTTCATTTCAACACCTACGCGCAAATTATTTTTAGATAAACATGTGTTAATGTTAATCTTTGGACCTATATGTAATCCACCTATGTAGAAAAGAGGTAAACTTTGCGTCCCTAACAAGTATACTCGTGGGGGATCCCGTGCACTATTTTATGTTCCAAAAGCGAGAACTTCAGTTTACCATATCTTTTGACCCATGTCAGGAAACAGTTATAAAACAACTGCCCCATGACTTTTTATACTTTTCTATTAACCTTTCACTTCTTGCATGTTGGATACTGATTCAAAGGAACTCAGTTTTACAACTTTCTTGAAGTGGGCACAGGGAGGGATGTAAAGAAGGAGATTAATGTAAAGGAGATGAATTGAGGTGGGTGAAAGCAAAGCATCAAAACCTGCGGAAATAAAAAGTGATTCTTTAATTTAACCTTGAAGGTAGCGTTATAGTACGCCGCATATATCAGATAGCTCATTTCAAAGGCGAATAATTGAACTAACTATGGTATGTATTGAGTATATCGTAGCACAGGGAGGTGGTACTTCATCTTCACTAGACCCAATCATAAAGGCGCAGAAAACGATTATAAAAACAATCCCCAAGCTGCCTCTAATTAGATACTCTAACTCGATCTTTAATATAATGAGAGTATTTGATGTTCGGCAGATTTATGCTAAAACAATCTTCACTCATCTTTATACAAACAAACGTAAATACTATTAAAAAAAAAAGACAAAACACTGTACGAAAACAGTATGCAATATAGTTGTGAATGATGAATACTTGGAGCAGGTTGATGAGTTTGTGTATCTGGGAAGTATGTTTACGAGAGATGGAAAGACTGATAGGGATATTGAGAGAAGGGTGAATGCAGGAAACTCCATTAACGGAGGACTGAACGCGGTTGACGCAAACAAAAAGTTGTCCAAGGAAGCGAAGCTAGCAGTCCACAATGGAGTGCTGATACCAACCTTGATGTATGGCAGTGAGGCATGGAACTGGCAGAGGAAGGATGAAAGTAGACTGAATGCTGTAGAAATGAGATCTCTGAGACGAATGTGTGGTAAAACCATGTATGATCGAGTGAAAAATGTTGAGATTCGTAAAGAATGCAAGGCTGATGTAAGCGTAGTGAGCAAGATTAAGAAAGGGACGCTTAGATGGTTTGGGCATGTAGAGCGAATGAACGTAGAAAGGAGTGTAAGGAGAATATATGTCGCTAATGTGAATGGAAGAAGAGGCCGGGGACGCCCGAGGAAGACATGGCACGATCAAGTGAATCAAATACTCGAGTCGGGCCATGTCAGAAGTCGGAATAACAGAAGAGAATGTGAGGCGTTGTATGAATGTGAATGAAGCAAGAAGTGTATGCCAAGATCGAGTTGTTTGGCGGTCCGTCCTCTCTGCCTACCCCTGCGGGGAAACGGCGTGATGGTTAGTTAGTTAGTTAGTCAAAACACTCGCATTACTAGTAATACTCACAAAGATTTACTCCAAATTCCTGTAACTCATAGTACTTTTGGGGAACGGAATTTCAGGTACTTAGCATCAAATATCTGATTCTCAAAAAAATTCAAACACAATGTAAAAAATTGGATTAAAAGTAATGACAGGGTATTTAGCGGTGCACTAACGCAAATTCAAAGTTATTGATTTAACCATTTTCGTAATACATCTTAATATAATTGTATATTGAAAGGTATTATAAAATTATAAAATAATATGCAAAATTACTGCCTCAACACAGGCTAGCCTAATGAGGCGGGTTATGTAAAACTTCATCTTATAACTATGCATTTCTGTTCTTTACATATTACCTACTGTTATTATATTATTTTCTATCTTCCTTTTATATATCTACTTTATAAACCACTGTACACTTACATTATTATTAACTGTACTCAACAAATATCTCATCTTAAATATGGTCTTATCGGATGGGGAAGTTCATGAGATTCTACTATAAAACCAGTTATCATAGCTCAAAAGGCAATTTTGAAAATTATTATTGAGTCCCCATCAGAACTCCCACAGACTATGTTTTTAATGCTCTGAATGTATTGTCTCTAAAACAATTATATTCAAAAGATATTTTAATTTACGCATTCAAAAATCAGGATAACTTTGCACTTACAAACTCGGGTCGATTCACAAGATCCTCAATACAACATGCGTTCCAAAAACCTAAAAACTAACTAAAACAACTTTTGGGCAAAGAAATTTACAATATTTCTCTATAGAAGTATTTAACATCCCCCTCTAGCAATAAAAACCATTACAAAATTAACCGAATTCAAAAAAATGTATTAAGAAATGGATTATGGATACGGGAAGATGCTGCAACCGAACGGTCACGATAAGTTTTCTCATAGATTTTAGAATTTTTATTCATTTATTGCATTATAATGTTGATTTAGTAATATTTTAACATAATTAAAATATTTTATCAAACTTGACCTAATTTATATATATATAAACCATGTACAATGTGACCCTAGAACGGGGTACCCCAGTAAGGTCACATTTTTTGCGACATTTGTAAAACATTATGAAATAAAGAAAATAAACAATTATCTGAATATTGAAATGTCAAAATAGTGGCTACCTGTCAGTGGCACGCGTCGAGCCTATCGCTCAATGTCATCGATATAGTAACACAAAACACCGTATTCCCTAATCGAACGACGGCGTAAGGTATGACAGATGAGTTTCCGGTATTTTGTGGTGATGGGTAGAGTACCGCCGGGTCTATTTGGTCGAGTACGCCCGATGGGTAAATTTTAATGGACACGAACTAGTGACGTGAAGTATTCTAATGACTCAGACCGCAGGACCTGATATACTCGTACATAGTCTCGGTACAGTTATCAAAATAAATTAATTGTGACGCAATGCAGAGCGGTCAGATTCACATATTTCTGAATAAAGCATCTTTCAGAAAACTAACATTTTGCCGACCGGGATTGTAACACAACGATGCTTGAATGAATACGCGCCTACAAAAGAACTCGGGAGGCTACAGAACGTGAAAACAGCCTAATAACACATATTTATTAATAATAATCTGACGGTCTCCGTGGTTGAGTGGTTACGATATACGAATCCGGAGGAAGCCGGTTAAAATCCCGGTGTGCGCTAGTAAATTTTATTCATTACGACGATGCAATGGGAAGTAATGAAAAATCATGTGTTTTCCGTTGAGAATTTGATGGCATATAAATATCATAGATGATTTAATTAAATACTGCAAGTAGAACACACCTTAGCCTTTCGTTTAACCAGGCATTTTGGTGTGTCTTTTTAAAAGCCTAGGAAAAAACGAAGTATCATACATTAAAAAAAAAATGTTTAAAGCGCAAACTCTCCTACTTACGAACCCCCTTTCCGATATTGTCGTATTGTTCAGTGTGGTAAATTAAGTTTTTTTTAATATGACCGTAATTCTTTTTAATAATTATGTCTGAGATTTACAGAATAGAATAAAACACGCATTTTATAGTTGATAGTTTTTTTTGGGTAAATCGAAATATGCGGCCGATGTTAAGCGGGAATCTCAACCTTGTTGGAATTTCTCATACTAATAAAGTTGGTTGTTTACAGGTGAAATATAATAAAAAACAGTAATTACTGAATGAAACACTAGTATATATTGATAAACTTGGTGGGTTTGCGATAAGCCGACGTAGCTCAACGGTAGAGCATCTGACCGGCAATCAGAAGGGTGCAGGTTCGAGTCCTGTCGGCGACATTTATCTTTTCTCGGAAGGTTTTTTCAATTTGGAAGAGTGTTTCAGGCTAATAATTATTGTTTATAAAAATAATGATGATCTTTATTTATTAAATAGTGATTAGTAGATAATTTTGTAATTGTTAATAGTTTATGCGCTTACATCGACAAAATTTAATTTATTTTTTAATCTGAAAAAAATGCTGACTTCGTATCTTCATTAGCATAATTTGAAAATTCACAGGAACCTACAAAGGCTGTTACACTTATATTTAATAAAAAATTTAATCGTAGGTAAATCATAAAGTTATATTCGGTTGAAAGTAACGAAACATGGATTTACCCACTGCCTTGTGAATTTAGCTCACTCGGCACATCAACCCTTTGCCAATTAGAAAAACCACGATAAAAGCGTTAAAAGAGAACGTAAAACAGACAGCAGTCAGCACGCTTGTTAAAGTGAACGGTCGATCACCATAAAAGTTAAAACGCCGGGTATTTGACTCAATTCATGGCACTGTAGCTGTACATCGATGTCTGAACCGCTAAAATAAGTCGCAATTAGACCGCGACAATGAAGTGCGATTTGCAAAAAAAAATTAGCAGACTTCGGTCAGTTAGCATGACATCTTTAGTGTTTCCTACCAGCGTACAAATTGTTACAACAAACACAGTGCAATTGGCAAATTCTTAATAATCATGATAACGGTTAATTTCTACAGCGCAGTTTTGTGAAGGTTCACCTCAAGGGCGCGCGCTTTGCTTTAACTAGCCTAACCTAATATAGAAGAAATAAAAAAATTACTTTGCATTCACCACTTTATTAATATATACATATCAACATGTTTCGAAGGCAATGCTTTCCTCATCAAGAATATATGGAATAATAAAAGATAATAATGTCAAGTATAGACAAATGATAAACATAGAAATAGACAAATTATGAACATAAACAAAAATTGAATAAATAACTGTATTGAATAATTGATTAAACAATTTGTAACCTTAACTGTAAATTTTGAGTTTTGAATAACAAACTCCCGTTAGACAAACTACCAAAAAGTAGTTTATCGGGTCTTTTTGCATTGCATTTTTTTTTTTGTAAAATGTAAATAATAAAAAAGGGGAATACATAATGAAACGTAAAGTACAAGTAAACATATGAATGCAATATTAAATTACGATTTAAAATATTCATGAGCAGCAGATTTACTTAATGAACACTTTAGATATTATATAACAATCACGTATAAGGAAAGGGTGTAAATAATCAAATACAAAGTAGGTGCAAATAACAAAAAGCTAAAATTTCATTACATTACGTACACGGTGGTTTTCAGATACTAAGGGCCGTCTGTTTCAACGCATGCTATAGTAAATGTAAGAGTTAAACGGCGTGCTAAAGTTAAATTTCACCAAAATACGTTTTTCAATCAATTTAACTGCCTGTTTTACGTCACTTCTAACTTTAGCATTTACTTTAAACCGATAGTTACTCGGCCATTTTGACATATATGACAGTTCTATTGAAGGAATCGCTCGCTTCAATGTTTCTTACGACTTATTTCATGAATAATATTATAGAAGATGATCATAGTGACCACGAATTCCTCATCCAGTAATATGTATTCAGCGAAAAGCGAAAAAATTTCGACCACGCGTAAATAATAATATATTATTTATGTTTTCAGGTTTTCACGGTCAAAAGTATTTTTTTTACTAGAGGGAGGAGAAAGCGCAACACGGAATAATATCCGAAAAACTATTCAAGATAATAATGCATTATGCTTATTTAGGACGACTCTGAATTTTTGACGCGATATTGTAGGTCGAAAGATCTTGAAATTTGCAATGCCACAAATTCAATATGATATACTGAAAGGCTAATTATATTTTTCCCTGTAATGTTGCTCAAAAGAATATTTTTGTAGGAACAAAGCTGTCAGCACCATTGATATATTCAGCTATATAAGAATATCTTTTAGTTACCAGTAGGACGCAAAGTAAAACCAGCGGCATATTTTGACAGTTGTTATTTCTATTTCAAAGGATATCAAATTTAACCGTCGGTGTGGCCGCAACAAAAAATGATGCGGCGTGTTTTTTCACACAATTTGGAGGAATATTCTGCTTTCTCGACTGGCCACACTAATAACTATTACTTTAGCAAATGTATACTTGAAAAAGCGCGTTGTCCTATTTGACACGCGAGTTACTTTAACTGACAGTTAAAATTAAACAGACCGCCCTAAGGGCATTGAATAACAAAGATCCACGTGGAGAGAAAACCGCAAAAAAAAGTTATGGAGAATCAAAAAAAAATGGCTTGAATTTTGTTTCTAAGTGGACGAAGTTATATTTTATATTGGATAGGATTTTTAAAACAATTAGGTTTTTAAGACCCGTTTGAACTCTGCTAAATTATGGATTATTTAAAATTTTATATCTATATATTATACAGTGCCATTTTACATAAGATGTTTTTCTTTAAAGTATAATAAATGTGCTTTGCATGGTGCTTTAAAATGTGGAGTGCAAGGTAGGTTTGAAGAGGTGATGCTGTGAATGGAGTGTAATTTGTCGTGACCACCTCACTAGGAGAACCTGTGCTGAGGTGTTCACGCGGATGTGTTAAATGTGGTACAAGTATTGACGTGTATTGATTAGTTTAGTTTGAGTTTTACTACACAAATGTAAATTAGGTATAGAATGTGAAAGAGAAATACATTTTTTGTTTTGGTTACAGTAAGCAAATGCTTTAAAAAATAATAAACATGCAATTATAGATATTTTCGAATAAGTTTGAGAATATTAAAGTATATTGCACGTAAAAATAGAGAAGGGACTATCAAGTAGGCATAGTATTTTATGTATTGGGTTATGTCTGGTTTGGTTTTATCATGTTTTGAATAACACGAATACCTTGATTTTTGATGACGGATGTAAGCAATATTTGGTGTTAAGTTTATTCTAGGTGACTGGGCCGGATATACGATAAATATTATGGTATTTATAAGTGAGAACATAGTTTGTAGCATAAGATACATGCAAAATTAAGTTATTTAGGAAAAGATGGGGAAAACTGATTCAGAAAGCATAATTTAGTTATTTTTCGAAAAGAAAAAGCATTTAGACAAATTACAGTTTTACAGGGAGTTGTTCATCCATGGCTATAACTAAATAAAGCCATCGGAGTCAGTGAATTACAATACAGAAACATTATAAATAGCCATGAGAACAGTTGGAATGAGACGCAGATTAATAGGAAGATAGACAAAGGATAGGAAGAGAAGTGTGGGTTATACAATGGGAGACCTTTATATTCCTGTGCGGTCATCCATTCATAGTACTGTCAGGAGTCTAGGCAGAACCTGTTCTGTAGTCTGGGTCGGTGTTACCAGTCCGGTCCTTAATAGCCAGCAACAGTTTGAATTTAAATTTGAATATCCAAGTAGTTTTCACCGCTCTGTGGTTTGGAATAATATGAAGCTGTACAATGACTTTCGGAAGTACATCCTACATAATTGGAATCCCTTTAACGAGATGCGTGCATTTATGACCCGCTATTAAAGCCCGGACAAAAAACAGGAACAGTTGTTAATACTATGTGGTGAAGTGGTCGGGAACAAAACCATTAAAACTTTTTATTCCCCAGATCTGAACTCGGCTCTGATTCTGCTTCAAGAAATACCTTTACAGATTCAATTGACTGAATGGTCTCGAAGGAATGGAGGAGGGAGAAACGTGACTGTGAATAATGAGTTGTCGGATAACCGATTCCCAGTCGACATAAACCTATCGGAATACTCGAACCGTGTGATTGTACTACGCTACGGGTATACCGATGTGCGGTTTAAACAATAACATATTTCAACGCCTCGAAGTGCTAGATGTAGGCGAGCAAACAAAAAGGTTACGGAAGGTATTCACAATTAAATTAAATACTATTATTTTCAATGTCTGTCCGTCTATCCAGGTAACGCATCATGTCAAAATCAAACGTACAGGGAAATATGAAATATTATACTTGATTGGCCCGCTTGACTGTGCAGGATTAACAATCCATTGTCAAGAGATTATTTGGCATCTTTTATGCACAGGCAAAACATGGAGCCTGTTCATAGGAACTAGATACTCGTTACATTGATCGAGAGACTCGTTAACAGTTGATGTCGGCAGCATGTCATTTGTAATGTGGAACGAATTGTCGTCATTCGTCTTTCTTCTATTATATAATTCAGATCTCTTCAAGACCTCGATTAGCAAATCAGTTCCATTAGCCCAACCCACCCCGACAATGCCGCATTGGTGACATCGAGATATAAACTTAGTTCTCGCTCAGTTTGAATGGTGAAAGTGGCCAATGTAGTTGGCCACAAAAACACCGTTTTTGTTTTTCTTGGGCATTATAACAATGTAACAATTTGTAATGAGGAGTTTCATCCACCATGTACATTTGTTACTTAATTTTATTACTGCGCTACCGGTTTCGAGACATCCGTCTCATTCACTAGCCTTCTTAAAACGAACTTAAATTAAACACAGAAATACAAGTACAGAAATAATTAGACATTATTAGATGAGGGTGGTGGGAGTGGTGATTTAGTGGGAGGAGTGAAAATAAAAAGGAAACATGGATAACAAAGGTGATTTACAGGGTGCTATTATTTTGTTTACTAAAATAATTTTTGATTTAATTTTTTTGTTTATTTCTAAAGTTTCTAAGGGTGCAGATTAAAACATGTAATAATATTAGAATGTTTAAACTTAGATTTTCTTCTTTATTGAAAGTATCTCTAATACATTATTAGCAAACTCGGAATAGTTATAATTTCGTAAACATGGTACATGTTCCCTGATTCTATTTTAAAATTTCTAAGCCGGTAGCGCAGTAATAAAATTAAGTAACAATTGTACATAGTGGATCATTACAAACATTAAAAAACACAATTATTATGTTATGGGATCATTGATTGAATATACAAAATTTCCCGACACGGATGGGAGAATCCACAGGGACTACGTTCCTCTCTAATGAAGTGTGTTACCGAATGGAATTATCATAAAATCCATGTATCGAATAGACCAGACACTTAAATGGAATTCCACAAAGGCCATTACAGATCCAATACCAATCAACAATGGAGAGAGGAAATTGAAGTTAATCGAACTGCTTATTAGGTACGGAGGACATTTTACGACAGTGGTCGTAATTAGTAATTACAAGGTATAAGCTGCGACCATGATGATCGTTCACGGTGAATTGTTTTAATTATGTGAATAATTGAAAAATAAATAAAATCAGTTTTTTTTCTACAAATTTATGATCAATTTTTTTTAATGCATAATTGAAAAATTGCTGAATGAAGATGAAATTCTCAAAAGGGTGCATAAACGGTTTTTGTCATTGTTTTAAACTGCTACGAGCTTTGTCCTAGCTTCTTCCATGTTCATTTAGTTGATCCAACAGGTTTTATGACGTCCTTTAGAAAGACCTTTTGGAGCATTTTAGATGCCACTGGAAGATGTGATATTATACTGAAGCGATGTGTTCTGGTCTTTTTTTGCGAATTCAATTATGTTGGTTACTTTTAAAAGCGCTTTCTCTCGTATCTCCCTCACTATCTATCTTACTTACAGCATGTCTATTACCAACGAAAGTTGACTTACTTTTAGTATGTCTATACCTCATTAGCGTATTCAATGCGTTCATTTAACGAATCCAACTGTTAGTTACGCATTCATCAAATACTTCTCATTTTAAAAACAAAAGAAACATACAATATTAAAAGATTGAACAGATGAATATCCATCAATTTTTGAGAGAATGTGAGTACCCGTCTGACATCTGATGACCATAAAAAATAACAATTTCCCTTTTTCATCGATAAAATCCCGAATAAATTCTACAAAAAGTAGAGCTTAGGAGTAGCCATCAATCGAAATGGAAGTTTCCTGGGAGATAATTCTCAGTGGATTAATGTTCCGCCTTGAAGCGCATTAAATAGAATTTCTTGGAAGAATGCTGGGATGTTTTATAGGCTTTTAATCCAGCGAGACAGCGTGGACCACAAAAGGAAAGTTTTTTGGTCCTCGTGGAATCCTTCACGTAATAGGTTCATTGGACGGAGGATGGTTCGGGGCGGAGGGATAAAAAGTTGGAAGTGGCCGAGTCACAAGGAGGAAGACGGAAACTTTGAAGGCTGTAGCTACAGGAGGTGAGAAAGGTATATCTTTACGGAAAGTTGAAAAATTTAAGGCAGATTATCGAATCTGCCTTAAATTAAACTCAATATAAAAATTCTCCAGTTCTAAAATTGAACCATAAAAATAAACAGCTACAATTTTTTGGAACTAATCTTCTAATAAATGTAATATCAATAGTAAAGAAGGATAAAATAGCAACTGTGAAAATGGCATTTTCTGCAAGCTTAAATTTTCTAATAAAACTGTATTATCTTTCTTTTTTTACAGTAACTCCACGCAAGACGCCGTGAGGAAAATAATTTCCCGTTGTGCGGAGGGTCTTTTAGAGGATAGGAAGGAGTGAACTTGGGTCTTGAAGAGAGCCATGTTGTAGGAGGGAGGAAACACAGGGGCCGGTAGATCATTCCACAGTCGAGCTGTTGAACACAAGAACGTGTGCAAATGTTGGGCATGCGTTTGACGTGTTTCTCAACTATAAACCGGTGCCGAAGGGATCAATGACGCTAGATTCTCAGAGCATCTTTCATTAAAATACCGGTAGAACAGGAACAGCATTACAACCTGATGTCTGTGGACTAAAGATTGCATTCCGATGGTCAAGATATATTACCTGAAGTAATTTACAAGGTAACTATGTTTTTTTGTATTTGTTTGTACATAATGAGATAGAGAACAAGAAGTAATATTTGAACAGCTTTTTCACAAAAACGGCGGTATACAAATTATCCTACTATTATGCTAAAACGATAGATGTAGAAGTTTTGATTCACAAAAAGATAAAATATATAAAAGACAACATAGCGGATTGGGCAGAAATTTTATCTTTTTACGAGTGTCGTTTATCAGACAGGACTTCCCCTATTTCCAAAAAATCTAACCCAGACCATATGCGCTGAAACATCCTTTCAATAATTAAACAATGAAGGTCGAACGAGTAACAGTTGCATCAGCAATGAATAGATTGTGTTACCATGATAATATTGCGGGGTTCTCAATGTTCGGGGAAGTTAAATCTAAATTAATTATAAAAATTATTTTGTATTCACCACTTTATTAATATACACAGTTATCAAATATGTTTTGAAAGCGATGCTTTCTTTATCAGGAGTATATAGAATACGAAAAAATAATAATGTCAAGAATAGACAAATGATAAACATAGAACACAATAATGTAAAAATAGACAAATTATAAACATAAACTAAAATTGATTAAAGTAGTTAAGTGATTAATCTTTTTTTTTTAAATAGCAGTCACTTGAATTTATTTTCATTTTATATCAATAACAGAGATATTTTTTTAAAATTTCTAATACAAATTTGTTATTTAATGTATTACAATAATTTTTTATTGCCATTTTTGATTAATTACTTACCTAATTTAATGAATTTTTGTTTATGTTTATAAATTGCCCATTCTTAGATTATTGTGTTCGATATTTATCATTTGTCTATGCTTTACATTATTATTACTATGGAGAATTTATCCTAAGATTGGTCCTGCAAGCGGGCAAATAAAATAAATCGGTTTGTCGGGTTGGTCTTAAAGAAATAAATAAATTAAACAATAGGTATCGAATCCTGTTGAATTTTTTTTTTTAAATCTGAGAAAACTCAATGGAAGGCAATTGTTATATACTAATTTCAATAAAATTATATTTAATATAGAAAGGTTTAGAACCACAAGTTGTGGCGATGCACTGAAAGGTGGGCTAGCCCCATAACCATTTGCCACTTTTAATTCGCCCCCTGATCTGCTTTACATTTAGGGGATTAAAAAATCATCTGGCGCATCTAGCGGCCGATTAACAAAGCTCTCCAATGGCGGTAAACAGTTAAGGGTTGGGGTAGGAATAATTATGTTTACAGAGAAGGGTATTTGAGAATGAAATTTGCAACGTATTGTGTAATAAACACGTGGGACGTAACTCAGGGGTGGTTTTTGAGATTTGATAGATTGTTAATTTGGCGTAAGACTTAATGGTGCGGTTGAGTTTAATTGCAATTTGATTGCAACAAAAAGCTACTCATTTGAATAAGGGTATCACATGACGTGCATTTTGATTCAAATTCCTTTTTTCTAATTATACTAGTTGAGATGTTCACAGATGTTTCCAGCTGTTCAGTGGTATTTCGACGATGGAGAAAAAAAACGCCGATTAAAAATATGATAAGAAAAATATATATATCTTACCACCGTAGAAGAGTCCCAACTGTTCTGAGGGAATTTTTTTTTTCTCAGGGCCTCCTGTGTGGAGTTGATGTAAAAAAAAAACTGTAGTTTTGACTTCTCAGGAAACCGACTTTTGACTTAACAAAATAGTACTAGTAAATCTGCAAAAAAGTCCACAGGGTGACCACAAAAACATATTTCAAAGAACCCTTTCGGTGAGTCTTAAGAGGAACGGCTGCACGGAATGTTTCATACAAAACATAATTTTGGATTTGAGGCCAAAATACCCACCCAAATTTAATGATCTTTTTTTTAAATTAAAGGCATAGTAAATATCTCATCTTTATTTTTGTTTTAAATTATGAAAAATAGGCTTTTAAAGAAATCGATTTTTCATGATTTTAGAGGAGACTTCGGAAATTATTTGCGGGTTAATGTTATTTTTATATTTGTCATATTTGCTATGTAAATATGTTTACATAAAATAAGATTAACAAAAAAAAAAACAAAACACATATTTAAGTAGATACGTGTTTTAGTTTTTAATATTAAAGTATTTTAAATTACGTGCGGGACATTTGTGTTCCTAAGTAAATTAGTCGTTTTAAATTTAATTTTAAGCCCATTATAATGCTGATGTTAACACTTTTTAATTTTTAATTTTATAATTCATCATCTTTTCATAGTAGCTAGGGTTAATAATTGTTAATAAGTTGTCTCTTAAATCGTAAAAAAAACGATTTATTTGATGGCCTTTATTTCATAATTTAAAAAATAAATAAAAATTCTAATCCGTACTAGATATTTGCAATACTTTTTTATAAATCATTCGGTTGGGTGACAATTTTGACCTCAAATGGAACATTCAGTTTTGCATGACCGTTCCTCTTTTAACATTTAGAATTTAGACCGTCAAATATCCACCATAAACTTTTTTTCATTTTGTATTAATTAATATTTTTGTTTACGTTTTATTTGTTACCATCAAGGTATTCAATTGCACTACCCCTGCATCCCTTCTGGAATAACGAATTATTATTTCAAGCCGAAAGGGATAAAAAAACCTTTTTGCATTAAAGTAAGGATTCTCTGATAACCTTAAAAACATCTGACATTACCCCGATAAATCCAGATATAATTAAATTCCCCGATAATGTTCAGTTTTCACGGTTTATGGCTACCCCACTTTTACCTATACAAAAAAACTGTAAATCCAATCGGATTTGATTTGATCATGAAAGTTAATGCTCTTATCATCAATATTTGCGCTATAGAAAAAAAGGGTTCTCAATTTAAATTCAACAGCAGTGATCTCCACTTCAAAATATTGGTACCTACCTCTTCACAAATTCGTGAAACTTATAATAACAACTGTGATTCAGATTTGCGGGTCACATTTCAAATAGTAGGAACCTTTTTATTATTTTATAGTAGCTGAAGTGCCCGGCGTTGCTCGGGGTTACTAATGGTTTGGAGTAAAGTTTTATAATCCCTATCCCTACCGCCACCCCTACTCCCACCCTCACCCCTACTCCTCACACTACTCCTACTCCTACTCCTACCCCTACTTCCTACCGCTACCCAGTAATTTTCTTGTTATTTTTAACGTCAAGTGTGCAAAATTTCATCAAGAAGTACCAACATGTGGCTTTAAGGGTAGAAGAGTGGTATAAAACTGTGTTCAAAACAAACACACACCGCCCCCCAGGGACATTCTTCTTAGTATAATAGACAGAAGATAAGAACATATAAGATAGAAGATATAAGATATAAGATAGAAGATAGAAGATAGAAGATAGAAGATAGAAGATAGAAGATAGAAGATAGAAGATAGAAGATAGAAGATAGAAGATAGAAGATAGAAGATAGAAGATAGAAGATAGAAGATAGAAGATAGAAGATAGAAGATAGAAGAAGATCAAGATAAAAGAATTCTGGAAAAGGAAAATTGGTACTCCCCGCTTCACTGAACTTTAATATCAAAATATGCATCGATCATAATACTATGGAAGGGCAATATTACCAGTTTTGCTTGAGACAAAATGTGATTTATTAATTTACTCGCCCAAGATTTAGATTTGATAATAGTAAAATATTACGATACGTTTTTTTTCCTCATTTAAATACATTAAAATTTCAAAGCGTAAGCTTGGGATGAAAATGAGGTTGCCAGTTGCGAATATGTAGTTGTATTGAACTTGAATTTCGAAATAGAAAAAAGTGCGCAAATTTCATAAGGCTTTTGCCAAACAAAAGGTAGCAAATCTGTGTCAAATAAATGGATTATTTAAAATCAAAGCTAGGAATATTTATTTTTATGCCCCCAGGTGAAAATTTCATTTACACGTTGTTAAAATTTCTCTTGTTCCCTCCCTGCACAAACACTTTGTAATACATAAATATTGTTGAAGGTAATATTAACAACTCTCAAAATGAAACATGCAACCGAAAAAGACACAGAAAAGAAAAAGATAATGGAAGCAACTGGGACACGAAACCATGGTCTATTCGGGACGTTGCGCTCTAATCCCCAATCCGTTCGGTCAATTTTTCTAATATCATCTTCCCATAATTCCCATATATTTTTGGCTGTTACCTTTTTATTATGTTTACAAGATTCTACCCAAATTTATTGGTAATCTTTATATAAGTGTCTCGGATATGCCTATCCGATTTTTATTTATATGGGACATCTGTTGACTTTTTCTACAAGTCTAGGATTAATATTCAATTATGGAATGTGAGTTAGTTCGTGTGGGGCACAAATGATAGAATTCGACTCCAATACACTTAACACTAGCGTGTTGTATAATAACTTCAGTGTTTGCGTGTTGTGAAATGAATATGAATTTCAAATTACGAAGCTTAGAAGCTTGTATGCTCTGCTTACTAAATCCTTGTTGTGTCGATGAAAAGCTAATTTACTATCGTAAAAAACCTCTAAATCCTTGATTTGGTTTAGGAGTTGGAAACCCCTTTACTTGGAGTGTAACTGGAAAATGCTGATTTTGATTTACCTAGTTCTAGTAATTACTCCGCGATATTGTCAGCTATGCCACAGAAAAGAAATAGAAAAATTCACCGGGTGGTTTCCGGGGTCACCACCCAGCGGGCGACAGATGCGGCGGATTCTAGCGAAAATCTGTCATAAATTCTGCGATATATTGCGGCAATAAAAACATATCCGCAGCACGGGGGCAGTAAAAAAACGGAGCGTGCTGCCACTGATCTGCCACGGCTACTGCGTGATGCGCCATTGCTCGCCACGCCACGCCACGCCACTCCACGCGATGCACAGCACGCGGAAGACATAATATTAACTCCACTGTTACCTATTATCAATTTTAAATGAATTAGCGTGTTCTTTGTTTACAAATCAAGCACAAACTTTTACGCTGTTTAAAATTTGAAATAAATAAATACAGGTAATAAATTCTTATACATACAAGTAGGTACATTGGGATACACCATTTACAAATGAATATTAATAAGGGGAATATTCAGAATGTAAGTGAAACTAGAAAATATTGCTTCTGATGATTGTAATGCATGTTTTTTCCATCCAGAAAAATCCGGTAGATATATGAGAAAATTCTATGTTGGTCTTTTTCATATATGTATATTTTTCCCTAGATTTAAAGGAATTTTATCACAACAACGATTAAATTTAATCATAACATAGCAAGGATATAAAATTCGGTGATTCATTAAAACGTATGTGGCTAAAGAAGGTAAAAATTAAAAAAAAATATATATATATATATATGCGTAAATCACAAGTACATAAGAAATGTTTTATTTTTATTTCATATGCGTGCCAATGATAACAAATTCTAGAAATACGACAATAAAAAAGGAACATTCAAAGCTATTAATTTATTTTTATACAATAAAAAAATGGTTATTTAAGTAAATAATCGTTGAGCGCATTTAAAAAGATATTCTTAAAACATTTCAACAGCAAAACATCTCTTACAGCAACTTGCGAATACCAATAAAAAATCACGATATCCGTAAAGATATATATATTTTTAAATTTTTCCTAAATGAATAGACGATGGTTTCTATTTTTAATAACAGAGAAAAAAAAACTAAGCGTTGGTTCGCTGCTTAGCAGACGATCCTAAACAGTAGTAGACACCTACAGTGTTTCATAAATAATAAAAATAAAAAACAGAAACCATCAGTCGGGGATTCCGGAGTAATAAAATGCTCTAAATCACCACGAAGAGTTTGTAAAACTGAGATTATAAACAAACTCCGCCATATGGCCGGATCAAACTAAAGAAAAAATGAACAAAAAACGAACTTAAAAAAAAAAACTGTTTATTTTTAAAGAGACGGAAGAGCCGTCAATCATTAGGGAAGACACGTTTATATTTAGCTACTTTATGTGCCTATAATTATACAAAACTTTTTTTATGCGCAGCGAGTAATTAAATAGGGAAAATAAATAAAAACGAAGGATAAGGATGTGATAAAAAAAGAGTGGAATTCTTTAGATCTTTTTTATACGAATTATAAAACGTGCAAGTCGAACTCCCCGAGATGGAAAATGCTTCCAACGGAGTGATACCGGTTCTTTTTAAGGATAGTGCATTATCCTTATTACTAGACTTAAAGACTTTTTGCTTAGCGGCGATTCCGATTCTCTCGGATGACAGCTGCCATTCAGCGAATGACATTCTTTAAAAATATGGATATTTGCATAATTTTAACAAAAGAAAAACTCAATACTATCGAAACGAATTAACGAAATTGCGATGTTTGTAAAGTACCTATGCCAAAATAACGAAATGTCAGATAAAAGCGATTTAAATTCTAAAAATTATAATAAACTGCAGGTGTTAAGTATGTGTGATGCACCTACCATATATATATATTGGAATAATAATGTGATAATTAAATTACAAACTTTAAAAATGTATTGTCATTTATATATAATCGGAATCGTGGGTAAGTAAAATGTATTTAACCCTAAGGATAAGGATAATGCCTTATCCTTAAAAGGAGCACAAATCAGGCCCAGCGATGTTAGTTCGTTAGTTTATTGAGGAATTATAATGAAAATTAAAAATAATAATAATAGACATATATTGTTTGGGGGGAATTTTATCAAAAATTAGCTGAATACCATTTTTCAGTATATATTTTAATACGATTCTTCCATACATTGACGAAAATAGACTTTTTAATTTAATTATTTTTTTATATATTCCAACAAAACATATTGCGAGCTGTGCAAAGGCGGGCGGTTCGTCTGATTGACAATCCGTTATTAACAGACCGACTGCCATATCTAATGCACAGACATAAGACGCAATTTAGGTATGCCGAGTCTGTTCTACAGATATTTCAATAGAGCCTGCTCGAAGGAGCTTGCAGCGTTGATCCCCTCCGCGCCGGTGCACGTGCATGAAGCTCGACGGACACGATAGGAACATCCGTTCACAGTTGATGTTGACTTCGTGAGAACAGGTCGTTTCGCCGACTCGTTTTTATGTAAATCGGCTCGTATGCGGAACGAGCTACCGGCATCTCTCATTACTCCTACATTTAATCCGGGCCTCTTCAAGGTCCGCATTAACAAATCCCTTCCTTCAACCCCCTCCTTAACCCGACTCACAAAGTTGCCCAACCGGGTAGTGATATAGTTCCCCTGTATGTTCTCCACACATACAGGGGGGCTCTTGTGAGATGTCACAGAAAAAAAAACAGCGTCCACTTTCAAGCTAGGGGGAGATATTACAGCAATTTTACGCGTCATTGGAAAGAATTCCGAAAAAAAATGACAAGTTATTGCAGGGGTGCGTTTTCGAATGGGTATGGGTGTCCCGTGCACTAAATTACATTTTCTCTGCTATGGATTTAGAAAATACAAAATAATAATACCACCTGGCTAATTCAATAGAGCCATTATTTTGTGAAATATTATCCGAAGGGTGCTTTATAAAGCTAGAAAATAACTTAGTGCCGGTTTTATATACATACCGTTTTTAACTAATATTTGGTCCACCGCCCGATTTCGCCGTTTAATAAACCTTCGTCAGACTACCGGTCATTTGACAGCTGTCAGCTGTTGCCCGACAATCGCTTATTTGAAACCGTACACTATTTTAATCAAAATAACAATATATAATTTGCATCTGTGAAATGGATTCCTCATTGAGCAATTAAAGTGATGAGAAACGAATGGCAATTATTCAAGATAAAAAAAAAAACGGATGGATATCGGTCCGTTAAAGAAACGATTCGTCATGTAATAGAAAGTTGGTAGTTCATTTATAAAACTGGCCGTTTAGACTACAGAAAATATCTTGGGGTTGAATTTTTCATAATTGGTATAGCTAAATCGGTGTTAGAAAATATGGCCATTCTGTTACCGAGTTACGAATGCCTGTCACTCAAAATTAATCGTTTTAATCGAAAGTTTTAAATGTTAGACCGGAGTAAAAAACAAGTTCCGACTGTTACCAAGAATTTTAACCATCGATTTATCTATACCGTCGATCAGCGGCGGTTTTCTCTAACGCGCGCTTGTGCGTAATCCCTATTAAATACAAGAAAATAAAACAAACACTTTTAAAAGCGCACTTTTAAAATGTGAATACTGCCCGAGAGCGATTCCGAAATGATTTACATACGTGCGTTATGAATTCAGCATCTTTAGAGCTTCCTTTCATATGAAATAGTTCATACTGTGTGCGGAGCTATATGAAGATTTTAAATGGCAGTCATTTACAATTATTTAACAGATTTTCTGTTATTATCGTGTTTGAAGTCGTTATCAAAATAAGTTAATTGCTGGAGATGATACAATCATATATAATGAAGAGTAAAGTTTCTTACGTAAATTGTGATTTTTGTTTATAAAACCACTTTTTCTAACCTACGATATTATATTATTCAGTAACCACGGACGTTTTAATAAATCTTCGAGTTGTTTCTTGTTGCTAGGTCGCTAATTTCTGGTGCAGTGATATGCTGAAATACATAATAATTAGACATTGGGAAAAATATATATAATATGGAAAAAAGTATACATAGTATTGTTTTAAAAAGAAGATATTTTTCTCACTTCTTTAATCTGCGATTGAACTGATTGTACCGGAAAATAACTGTTTAAATTGATACATTTTGTAATTTCTTCACACGATTGGTATTCACTTTGTGGCGTTATTATAATTTTAATATTTTATATACTCCTGATGAAGAAAGCATCGCTTTCGAAACTTACAAAGTATAATATTTAATACATTTATGATATTTTTTGCTTTAAATCGATCAATCATCTTCTCACAGATGCGAGAGACGAGATTCAAATAGATGCAAAGGCATCTCCCGTTAAGATTTGGGAGCGTGTGAACAAAGACATTTAATGGTTTCGCATGAAAACCGAGGGGCATTGCAAGTACCCGGCAGGTAACTATACCAGGTAGATAGGTACCTACTGTTGGTACGAGAACAGGTTTAATTAAATTTGAAGTAGCGATTAACTTCCGGGAGGTTGTGCACCATGTGTGCAGTTCTGTTGCATAAGATCACTCTTTTTCGAAACTGCAATAAAACGCGCTAAATTTAATTACGAATCGAATGCACTTTTTGCGAGAAAGCTTATTGAAAGTTTTGCAGTCACGTTCGCTATTGATTTTCAGTGGACCCAATACTTTTGTGAATGTATTGATATTTTTACGTACGTGCGAAGAATTATATTTGCGGAATAATTCAATAAATTGTTTGTAAAGGACGGATAATGAGCATTTGGATGCATCAGAAAAAGCTGGGTAACGGAGGCAACGAATATTCTTCATTGCACAGGAAAGGGACGCCTGAAAGTGTTTAGCGAAGCGTCGGGAAAAAAGTTTTCTTTGTCGAACTTCTGTTGTTTAGTTCACATTACAAAAGAGACTGCTTCCATGTGACGCGCCAGAAAGTCTTCGATCTGCCCAAGGTTGTAAATCTTGGACTTCATGGATGGATTGAATAATATCGCGAAAATAACACTTTTACATATTTTTGACGATTAATACATTAATGTTTTAAAGATGATTGCATTTCTCTAAAGTAAGTTCATAGAGGCTGTTGTTGACTGAGAATTTCGTGAGAAAAGAAGAATGAATTGTAC
Organism: Halesus radiatus; assembly: GCA_022606495.2. Classification (NCBI taxonomy): domain Eukaryota; kingdom Metazoa; phylum Arthropoda; class Insecta; order Trichoptera; family Limnephilidae; genus Halesus; species Halesus radiatus. The sequence continues at coordinate 82,173 of JAHDVE020010595.1, read as the reverse complement.
AGTTGACGTTATTTAAATCTTTGAGAGTTTGTTTCTTTTATTTTTGTTTTATTGTATAATATTAATTACATACAGTGGGAACTTATACCCGCTAAGCCACTGCAAGTAGCTTATCAGCAGGAGTTTAGTTCAACAATATTATATAATACAAGAATAATCACACAAATGTAGTGCAATAATAGAACAATATAGGTACAAGCATGTTGTGATCACTGTAGGAAAATTGGAAAATATATGGAAATAGCATATGCGGGTATTTCTATGTAATGTTCGCCAAATCATCATATAAATATATAGTGCAATAATAAAACAATATAGGTGGATACATACGGTGAACAATGTACAGAAGTTATTGAAAAAAGATTTTTTTTAAATATGAAAACAGCATAACAGTTTTGTTATAGATATACTCCAATTACATAATATCGATTTAAATAATATTATTAAAAAAAATCAAAACATCAGCAAGTATTAAACAAATTGAGAAAACAATATATAGCAGGACAGTTTTGTTACAGTGGGGAAAGATTTAATTTAATAGTAGCACTTAAATAATGTTAAAGATTCCCGCAACTATCGAGGAGATATACAATCAAGGAGACCATCATATTTGTTCAACAGACAATGTAAGAAAGAGCAAAATAGCGTAACTACAGCAGATATCAAAGAGCTGGCTATATAATGAACTTAGAGTAATGTAAGTAAGATAATGAAGGAGACCGTCATATTTGTTACAATTACAAAATTAAAATCACAGAAAGGTAATTAATTATTAATTGTTTTTGTGTTTAATTCGTAGAACTCCATTTATTTATTTTTTTTTAAGTAATGTAAATCAAATTTAATAATGTTATTATTAAGTTCTGCAAGTATTTTTAGTTAGTTTTTTTCTGCGTTTGCTGCACTGTGTTAAGAGCTGATATCTACTATAAGAGTGCAGTCACATATATTAGAATTATTGAAACAAAGAATAACATTGGACGAAAAATACTAAAAATTAAAAAGAAAATTTTGCAATAAATTTTAATCGCCATCCTTTTTTTCATGGCGAAGTGGTCTTGAGTCGGGAGAACGCGAATTTGAAAAGAAACTGACGCCTTCAATTGACATAAAATCTTTCCACGTCTAGGCACCAGATAGGCCGATAAAATTGGTTATCTGAACAGGAAATCATTTCGATACATGAAAATTAATTCCATCAGAAATGAAAATCTGAGTTTACCGATGGCACACGCACACGCCCAAAACACACTTCTATCTGTTTTTGTCTTCAGTGGGAAGAAAAGTAAATAAAAAAAGGAAGAACGTAGACTGAATGCTATAGAAATGAGATCCTTTGACTAGATCCTTTATCCTTTGCCAAGAAGTAACTGGTACTGCGGGGAATTCGATAATGCAGGAGCAATGATGTCAGTGGACGACACGCTGAAGTGCTCCTTCCGGATCCTGAAGCCGGCTGACAAGCGCATGGCGTACGTGCAGACCAACACCAAGCGTCCCGTCACCAACAAAGACAAAGAAGATTGGAAGAAAGGATCAGTACCTCCGGCCCCAGTCCTCACCCGCCGCCCAACTTTACATAACTCCTATCATTTGTATTAGCGTCTTATTTTTTTTTTCAATCAGACATGTATGAAAACTTAGACCAAGCCGTATTTAATTTTGATAATCTAACTGCATCTCTTTATATGATCTATAAATAATGTGTAATGATAGTGTCCAAAAAAAAAAGTCATAGATTTAATATAGGAATAATGTAAGAATAGGAAGTAAGATTTGTACAGCGCCCTTGAGATGATTTTTCACAAAAACGGCGCTATAAAAATCATCCGATTATTATTATTATTATTAAAACTATGCATGATCGTGTGACCAAATCTGTTCTGATAGCAGTCCTTTAAAACGTTGTTATGAATTTCTTTTGAATCTGTATGTTTCGAGCCTGTACATTTATTTATGTTATTTTCCAGTTGTTTGCACATATTTTTTTGTTTTTTATATTTTCTATATATTTGTCTTGAAAACTATGTAAAACCTAATATTATGTAGTAATAAATAACAGTCCCATAATGAGTTGAATTGATAGCTCGTGGGAGTGCAACTTCGTTGTATGTCTTATTTGAAATAAATAAAAAAAAGGAAATAAATAAATAAAAATTAAGAAAGGGACGGTTAGATGGTTTGAGCATGTAGAGCGAATGAACGAGGAAAGGAGTGTAAGGAGAATATATGAGGCGAATGCGAATGGAAGAAGAAATCGGAGACGCCCTAGGAAGACATGGCACAATCAAGTGAATCAAATACTTGAGTCGGGTCATGTCAAAAGTCAGAATAACAGAAGAGAATGAATTTATTTATTTAATATGAACGGTATAAATATACCATAAACAATAATAACATGTCACAGTTAACCACAATAATTTAAAATGGTAACTATTAAATGCGGCATTAGGTCGTACAATGACATCAGAGAGAATAATAAAGAATAAAAGTTCACGAAGGATATAAAAGTAAAAGATATGCGTATATATAAAACATATAGTTAACTTTAAGTTAAATTAATATTGATTGAAACGACATAATAGTATAGCCTAATTTTACTTACCTTTCGTGCAGTTAAATAGATTCGCCATGTATGAATGTGGATGAAGCAAGAAGTGTATGCCAAGATCGAGTTGTTTGGCGGTCCGTCCTTTCTACCTACCCCTGTTAGTTAGTTAATACACTTTTAAATCACCAGCATCGTCTTGTAATTAGAGCCCCGGTCTGGAGCGATTACCTGTTTGGACTTAAGTGGTCGAACTTCATCTGAAGTTGGTTGGTTTAACAAGTAACAGATGGCCGCAGTATCCGCTCAGAATCTCGTCGAGAGCAACCGGCGGTACTTTTGCTTTTACTCGTTCAAACTTCACTCCCGACGCCTGCGCCCGCTTTAATCTGGCTTAAAGATACAGGAATGTGTAATAAATAATAATGAAACGATTAATAAATGCTGCGAGTATTGTTGGTCGTGATGCGACCTCAAAGGGCAGTGATTTTGATCGCTGATTTTGGATACAAAGTTGTTTCGTATGAAAGTAAAATATACATGGGCAAAGATAGAAATTTTTATAATTTTTCATGAATTATAGGCCTCAATGGTCAATGGGACGTTATTTCAGTCACCTTTTCAGGTGACTGTAATAAAATGTGTTTAATTTCAATAAATAAAATGAAAATATATATTTCGGAAGGGTGAGAAGTACTAAGGAAATTAAACTTTTTTCTTATTTTATTTAATGAGGGTCTTGTGGAAGATATTTATTAGATAGCGGCCACGAGGCGTTGGCGGCGACAGAATATAATACAACAATATTCTGTTGATTTATACTGGTCCCATGGCACACGCCTCATGGGTGATGTGGTCCCCGATTGCTTGTTGCTAGTTGCCTGTCGCCAGTAAGGATTGCAATCCGCATAATCGTTCTGATTTCAAATAATCCGAATTTTAGAATTCCTCACATTGGAATTTGAAATCGGATTTTGAAATATGAACTCGGAATTAATCGTATTTTAAATATACAAAAGAAGGTATTTGCAATGTAATTAATGTTTGACGATCTCCGTGGTAGAGTGGTTACGATCCTTGGCTACAAATCCGGTGGTCACGGGTTCAAATCCCGACGGGTCCAAGTCAATTTTATTAGAATAATTGTATTATTTAACAAATTATTTATTTAAATAATATATAGCATATTTGCGGCACGTTCCAGAGTGAAAGATACTCTCAATATCGCCCTGGCGAAAGACAACCATTCAGAATCGAAACGTTGCTTGAAATGGCGTTAACCGTGTTTGGTGACCAGATCTGAATAGCCATGTACTCCCCCCCCTCCTCCTTCTTCTTTCCAATCTCCTTCCCCTACCCTCTACCTTCAGCCTCACAACATATCCCAATTAGGAATGCCATAGTCTCACCGGCTCCAGACGGTTGGGAGCAGTTGGAATTCTTGGGTGGTACACACATAAAAACAAAATACAATGAGACTTAAAATTTCTCATTTAAAATGGGAGTAAAATATACTCCTCGCTTCCATTAATGAGCTACGGAAGTACGCCTTTCTTCCAGGGTTAAAATAAAAATAAAATTGGATTTTATTTTCAGTTTCAATAAATACGAAAATCCGGATTCTCCTAAACAGCCTGGGAATTTTGATGTCTATATAGTTCCCAGTTGCCAGTTGCTCTGGAGCTGGAGAATACTTGTCCGGGAACTATGTAGTAACTTTCCCGGTAACGGTGACAATGCGGAGTGGGCGGCGGACATCCGAATCATTAAAATACTCAGGCCACGTGTTTATCAGTCGCGACTCCCACGTTTGCGGCAGGTTCAATTTGTGCCTGCTTAGGAATGTAACCCCAAACCTGCTGTAAACTGTGTAAAAACCATTTGTAGAATAATGAGATTTTCACTATCATTTCGTTGTAGATTATATTCATGATTAGACTACCCAGGCTTTTTTTGAAGCTCTATATGATTTATGGTCGTCTACGTTAGTTCTTAGATATGATGGGATTATCAAGAATCTGGCCTTTAATGCGTTAAGAGTGAATTAAAAATAAAACCTTCTAGAAAATGCTATCTTACACAATAACCCACGTAAAGCGCCCTTGAGGTAATTAAATCACTAAACGGTACTTGTGTCGGACGTGTTCGCCTCTCTTCCAAAAACACATTTGTTATATTCCACTTACATAGAGTATGTCTAATTTGTAAGGGAGTCGGGTCGTATATATAATATTATTTCGCTGTTCGCAAACGACCCCGACTCCCGAACCCTTTATGAATGTATACTACGCGGTCTGTGGGAAACATGTTCTCATCGAACGCTTAAATAATGAATGACTTGAATAAAACGTCAGAGCGGTGCGAGGGGGAGGGTGCTTGTCGGACATACGCAGAGCGCGGTAGTTCTGCGATTCCCGAATCTGCGACGTCACGCAGCCCATCATAAGTAGCCTGCGAAAACCAGGTTTAGCCAGTTAGCCAGCATACCCCCGCTTGACAAGGCGCTCCGCTCCCTCGACTGCTCTGCCCGCTACGACTTCTGCTCTACTCGCCTTGTTTCTTTCTGACCACCGTTTACCCTGGAACTCTATCGTACTATTACCTCTCACTGGACCCAGACTAAGCATCGCCACGAGGACACGGCCCCGAGCTCTACTAATAATTCTGGATGAATTGGGTTTTTGTGCAGAATTATATTGCAAAGTACAAAGGTCTTCTCGTAAGTGTCTTTTCCCCCTTCGCAAGGGATAGACACAGGTTGTGCTTTCTCCCCTTTCAGCCCTCTCCGCAGATCGGGATCAGCTGCCCCTACAGTTCGCCTGTGTGCCATTACGTCTGGTATAGTCCTATATTAAGATTTTCAATTTTTAATTTAATTATTTATTACAAAAAATTACAAAATTAAAACATAAATACGACATTACATGATTTTTTTCTTCTTGTTAATCTATTCTCCATAAGTTGAGCTCCGGAGGAGTTATGGGAGGAGTATTTACATGCGTAATAAAGAAAATAGAAAACAATGCATAGTAGGCGATATGTAAAAAATATTAAAAACTTATTAAATAACTACAAACGTAAATCAACAAGACCCTTTTATAATAATCATAAAAATTAATATGCTAGATAGTACACATTAAGGGTACAATATATAATTAATTATATAAGTTCAGGGAGTTCATTTGTTTTTTAAATTATTCATATTTCAAAATTACATCAAATTTGTTTTTGGATATTAATAAATTCTACCGTCTTATAACTAAATACAAGCTATGGTGCTGTGCCGTGGTCGTTCTTAGCATCGGGATGGCTATTAAACCATTTGTTTTGAATCTGTTGCTTATACTATCAGTGGAGTAAATTTTATTGATGAGAAATTCTTAGTAAATTTGATATAAGGCGTTTCTTTTATATAATTCTGTAATAGATGATACATTAAATTCCCGAAATATCTCTAGAGTGGGGAAGTCGTATGTTTTTTTAAATGATGATTATTATTATTTTTTGAATTGTAATTATTTGCTGTAGTGAGGCTTTATAGACCCCCTCCCAACAATGCCGTATTGCAATAGAGATTGAATTATTGCATAATAGACCATTTTTGTTAATAGTCATTTGTTTTCTTGTTTAATATATCGCGTATGTTATAGAAGACATAGATAAGTTTTTTATCGTAGAAAGGTGGCAGGGGTAACAAACCGTGATATTCCTTAGATTATATTTTTTCAGTATTGTTATAGCATGATTTTACAAAACTTGACGTATATGGTACTTTATCTCTGATGTCCGTCTTCGTCTTGATGTTGATATAAATACCATATAAGTCAAGTTTTGTAAAATTGTGCTATAACAATACTGAAAATATAATCTAAGTAAAATCATGGTTTGTTACCCCTGACACCCAAAATTGTATATAAACCATAGTTTAAGCATTAATTGTACCAGTCTGAAGATAGCCGTCACAGGCGGAAACCAGTCACGGTCAAAAATAAAAGCGAAATAAAGTTAAAAAGTGTATTTTATTTAATCATTACATCTGTTTGGCTACACGCAATAGAATTTTGATGAAAACTGTATCCATATCTGGAAAGCACATCAGTGAGATACGATATACTTTCAGATTTTCAATAATAATAAAAATACTTGGACGACTTGTATAGCGTCGTTTTTGTGAAAAATCACCTCACGGGCGCTGTACAAATACTACTTGCTAGGGTTTATCTTATTATGTAAACAGATAAAGAAAAATTCTTACCTGGCAGGTCACTCCAGATTAAAACGTTAAATTACAAAGTTTTCGCTTGAGAAGATATGATTTTGCACGCACAGGACACAATATTAGAAAACACTGCACATTGCATGATATTGCAGTTACTGTTTAAATCTTATTTATCATTGATATTATATTTATTAGAAGGTTATTGGCAAAAGAAGAGTAGCTATTTATTTGAATCATTATTTTATTTGAGATTTTTGATAATAATTATGTACAGTTACAAATATTTATAATTACTTAAAATGTCGCGGACTATGAAAAGTTTCATTTTTTTCTGTTAATTACTTTAGGTGGGTACTAACGGAAAGCTTCGCTATGTTAATTAGGTATGCAACTGAACCATTCATGGATATGACTTTCCGAGAAGATGAGTTTTGCTCTGAATTCTGTGGAGTCTTTAATTCATCTTAGATCGTATGGCAGTTTAATCTAGGCTTTAGGGTCTGACACGCTGAAAGCTCGCTCAACAAATTTAGTATCTGGTATGCGCTTTGGCTCTTTCAGCCTTCCGATAGCCGATGACGTCGCTGATCTAAGAATTGACTGTCGTGAATTGAAATTTTCAGGGATGCGTTGTTCCGATAGGTAAGGTGGTGCAATCCCGTTAATTGTTTAAAATCTCTAACATTTGAAATTGATTCTAGAATTAAAGTACAGCACTCAACAAAATTAAATTGAACCCCATTTGACTTCTATTGTTAAGTGTGAACTATGTTTCTGAAAGCTCCATGGATTGTAATAGAACAGTAAAGTTTCATTGTAATGTAGGCGCCTGAATACAATACGTCAGTATTGTGTATAGCTTATAACGCCTCCATGTTCCCTTTTCTATTAATCATTATCAGCTCATCTGATAAACTAACCTGCGCTGGCTTTCAAAACGCCCACATAATGCATAGCGCACCGAACAAGAAAATAATCAATGTTTATTTCTTTTTTGAAACTGTTATTAACGTGATGAAATTCCATTGTAATTATAGATTAAAAATGTTTCCACTTGCAGCTGGTACCTACTTGAAAAACCATTTACGAATATTGTATCGGAAAACAACAAAGATTGAGAATAGTTGTAAAAAAAGCAAAATGACAATAAAAAATTTAGCAGAACGTGACAACGTAACTCGTCTTAAATGCTAAGTGGTTAGCTACGTTTGGTGACTTATCAGGGGTGCTCGGGTTCACGGAGGATTTTGATCATTATTATATACATGTCAACTTTGAGGGTGATTTATGGAGGGAGATTTATGGATTTATGGATTTTGAGGAGAGGAAGGAGTGAACAGTGTAAGAGGGAGGAAATACAATTGTTGGCAAATCGTTCCACAGCCGGGGTGTTGAACTCAACAACGAGTCGTAGAAACGATTTGTCCTCATGTGACAAATGTCAAAGGTATTCAAATGTTGGGCGTGCGTTTGGCGTGTTTCCCGACTATGCGTGGGTGCTGAGGGGATCAATGACGCCGATTCTGGTAGAACAAGGACAGCAATCCCACCGGACGCCTGCGCTCTAAAGATGCAATTAGTTAAGATAGGGGAATCTATCAAACGGACTGCTCATTTCTGTACAGAGTCAAGGGTTTTGTACAAGTCGTGGCAGAAGATGCGTCCGCCCACCCACTGCGTGGTAGGCCGGATTGAGAAAGGCCAGTTGAGGGAGTCCCCTTGACCTCTCCAGTCGGACTATTTCGACCCAACTTCTTGCACCGTAGTGGGAGGGATGGATTAATACGTTCGTCACTCCTGGATACACTGACTCTGAGATATCTACTCACCCCTCCTACCCTTTTCCTTCCTTTCCTTAAGAAAATCTCCCGATAACATCCCCAAAGATGACACAAGCCCCCGGGGGTAACTATTTTCCTCAAGGTCTCCTGTGATGTGAGTTAATGCGAAAAAAAAAGAATTTCTCAATGGATTTCTGAAGATTTTAGGCACACAGGTAGAGAGGTACATAGGTAGAGAGGTACATAGGCAGAATCAAAGTGTACAAATAGAACATAAAAATCATTAAAAAATACCATTATGCCAAAAAAGATAAGGCCAGTTGATTACGTTATAAGGTTCCTACCCTCATTTGTCTCACCCCCACTTTTGGTCCATAATTTTCATCCCCCCCCCGTTTCTTTTTACGCGACAAGGCGATGAAATCTAAACGTATACACTGTGACTGGGAGATAATAACCCTCGTTTCAGCGGTCGACTCTATTCCCCGACCCGATCTTTTCATCACCCCTGTTCTCCATTATGATAGTTTTTGGATCTTGATAAATATTTATATGCATATTTTACATATTATTAAATAATGCAGTACATTATTGATCACCTGACAGCAGGTCCCGAGAAACCTGCTTAGGTAATATAACAACGTAAAGAAAATTATAAAAACAAAAATTAATCCATTTATAATACAACAGAATAATTGAATAGTTCATTTAGTCGCACGATTCTTTCAACAATGTACCGACGACATTTAGTCGCACGATTCTTTCAACAATGTACCGACGACATTTAGTCGCACGATTCTTTCAACAATGTACCGACGACATTTAGTCGCACGATTCTTTCAACAATGTACCGCCGACATTTAGTCGCACGATTCTTTCAACAATGTACCGCCGACATTTAGTCGCACGATTCTTTCAACAATGTACCGACGACATTTAGTTGCATGCTTCTTTCAACAATGTATCGACGACATTTTGTTGCATGCTTCTTTCAACAATGTACCGACGACATTTAGTTGCATGCTTCTTTCAACAATGTACCGACGACATTTAGTTGCATGCTTCTTTCAACAATGTACCGACGACAAATTAATTAAAGACATTTTTATAGCCCTCACCCCCATTTCAGCCCTTTACCGATCCCCATTTGCCCACGAGGCCTCGGGGGTCACCGGGGGCGGCTCGCGACTTTTGAATGAGCTAAAGTGGTAAGATTGAATAATGCGACTTTATTGATGTAGCGGAAAATAATTTTTACTTTTTTTCAAAAATCCAATTTTTTGTATGGAGATTAAACTAAAACAATATTAATAAAGTCGTATTTTTCAATCTTAGCACTCTAGGTCACTCAAAAGTCACGAGCCGGCACTGTCGCCCACGTTGGGAATATCTACGTTATAAGAATGTACCTACCCGTCGAGTTCAAATCCCGGCGTGCGCAAGAAAATATCATTTGATTAATTTGCGTTATTTCACAGTTTATTATTATAAAATAACATATGTCACATTTGCGGCACGTTCTAGAGTGGTAGATACCTTTAGTATCGCCCTGGTGAAAGACCACCATTAAGAATGGAAACGTTGCTTGAAATAGCTTTAGCCGTATTTGATGACCAGATCTGAATAGCCAGGTACTTCCCCACCTTCCTCTTATCCATCTCCTTCTCCCTACTACTTTCAGCCTCAAGACATACTCCAATTGGGGATGCCATAGTCTTACTGGCTGCAGACAGTTGGGAGCCGCTGGGACTCTTGTGCAGTACTCACATAAAAAAAGGAAGTAGCAAGTAGCGATACTAATGTATCTAGATATCAATACAGGGTACAAATATACTTGCCGATATTTTGATATTTTTATAATGTTAATATTGACTTTGTGGATATTGTACTACTTTTTTTCTGCTACTGTGAACTTTTAGCTTTGGTGCAGTTTTTAATTTGTCTTTTTTCAAGTGTAATTTAACTTTTGTGCACGTTTTCTATTTTATATTTTTCTTATGTGATTTTAAAAATGATGTACCTGTATGTAAAAGCTCTCTGGGTGTGTAAATAATAAAATAACCAATAAATAATGATATATTATATAATAACACATTATATAATTGGAGTCTAGTAGCTCTATAACAAAACTGTTATCTTGTTTTCATATATTTTTTCCAACTTGTGTACATTGATCACAGCATACGTGCACCTATATTGTTAAAATTTTGCGCTTCATTTGTATGATGATTGTTATTTATTGTTGTATTATATAATATTGGTAAACTAAACTCCTTCTGACAAGCTGCTTGCAGTGGCTTCGCGGGTACAAGTTTCCACTGTATGTAATTAATATTATACAATTTTTTTTTTAAATCATATAAGACTTGGTTTAATAAAAAAGAGAAAAAAAAATGGCTAGCAACAGCCTTACAAGCAAAGCCGTTTTGAGCTTTTAATCGAGCTAACTGCACATTACATAATTCACTAAGCTTGTCTGCTACGAACGTAACTTCCATCAGCTTAATCACCTATCACATTTGTTTCATAATATCAAATACCTTGGATTGACAATACGCTCTGCTTCTGACATTTGATAGAAACATAAAGTGAATGAAGCAAGAATAGTATGCTAAGATCGAGTTGTTTGGCGGTCCGTCCTCTCTGCCTACCCCTGCGGAGAAACGGCGTGATGGTTAGTTAGTTATAAATGTAGATATTTTTCCAGTGAACCGCTCTGTTCCTCCAGCAAAAACCTCAATTACCCCTTCGCATTTGGTCGCCTCCCACTCCAACACGTGAATATTTATAATTTCTTTAAAAATTGGTATTCACTTTGTGGCGTCGTTATAAATAAATTGATTTAGAAAAAATCACTTTGTGTTCAACACTTTATTAATATACAGATATCAACATGTTTCGAAAGGGATGATTTCTTCATCAGAAATATATAGAATACTACAATGTATTCTATATATTCCTGATGAAGAAAGCATCGCTTCCTAAACATGTCGATATCTGTGTATATTAATAAAGTGGTGAATACGAGGTAAGTATTGAAAATTAATTTAGCTAAATATTTATTTAAATATTATTTTTTTTTAAAACAGTTATAAACACCAATACAATGCAAAAGCCATAAAAATTACAAAAAATATTGTTAGCATAATTATATAACAAACAGGTAAAACAAAAATAGTTTATAATAATTAAAAAAAAGTAAGTACATAATATTATAACATAATAGCTGGTTCGTGCTTAAAAGTATTGTAGGTCATGTGGAAAATATCCACATTTCCCGCGAGGCAACGAGTTAATCTAGCAAGTCTTCCCAGAGGCATCACCATTGGTAAGTTAGTTTATGCACCTGGGATGAAACAGAAGCTTGTGTTGGCGGCCTCGCGTGAAATTATCAGGGACATAAAATCCTATTTCAGCTAGGATGACAGGTATTGATAGTAAACCGTATTCACGTATGTCTGTCATTATTTTGCATCTTATCTTAGTTTTAACATATTCCTGAAGAAGGAAGGGTACTTCCGAAGCCGGTCGATCATTTTATTACATTGAAATGGTTTAAAACAAATTTATGTGTTCATATTAGAATTATGGTAAGCCACAAAGTAAATGCTTTTTACGAATATGTAATAAGTAAGTATTTTAATCCGTTTCTAAACTACCAGACATAGCGTGAGAGGCGAGGCACATAACTGTTAGTACAAACCTAATAGCATCTTTAGCATTTGTTCATTTATTAACAAAAAAGTCATATGTAGGTGTTACATAATAATTGTTTTATGAATTTACGATTTTTATAATTTATTGAGAACTAGCTGATGTGTACCCGGCCTTTTCGGGATTTTTTATTATTTTTAAATAAAGTTATGATGTTGTGAATTCTTGCTTGTCGTTTGGGTGCCATAATTGATTTGACACGGACTGCTTTTAGCACTTAATGCATTTAAATATTAAGATGATTGTTTGTTGGCGGGTGTACATACGGAATATGAAAATAAATACATTGTTACATAACTACTAGCTAATGTGCATTTTTTTTGGAATAAAGTTATGAAGTTGTGGATTTTTGCTTGTCGTTTGGGTGCTATAATTTATTTGACAGCGAAATAATGCCCTGTGACGACCATTACTATCTCTAAACAAAGAAACAAAAAAAAATTTTATAAGTTTATTTCATTCCAAACATTTATTTTTTCAAAATATCTAAATAATAAACTTCTTAAGTAGGTACCTATTTGTGTTTTCCATTTTGAAAATATTCTACCCGAACAGATCTTCTTCTTTTAAATATGTAATCTGTGGCTAACCGGAGTGGTATATCTATGGGATAACCTCAATAAAACATGGCGGGTTCAATGTTTTTCATACTAATTTTAAAACGTTATAGCAACAGTTTTACATATTGTATTTGATTCAAACTAATCTCTAATCCTTCCCGGCTATATAATAAGAACGAAATTATCAGCGAAATCGGTCGAGTAATTGAGGACACACAGACAAACATTCATTTTTATATATAGAGAGATATTTCAAAAAAAATCTACTAAAATGTATGAAAAATACCAACGCGAGCAATTAGAGGCGATAGCTGGGCGTATTATAGATTTTTTAAAACGTATTTGATAATATCAACGACCTTAATTGAATAGGCACAGAGCGATGTTCAGAAGACCTTGAAGGCGATTTGTATTACCCATTAATAATGCATTAAACATGGTACCAGGAAATACATACGAAGCAATAGGCAAAAAATAACGTCTTTAATTGGACGCCGTTCTAATTCAAAAGAATTAAGTTAGCCGACTCAGAATCGTATGGGCACTTCTGTGAAACGTATTTACATCTGGCTTTGAATACACAACCTTTTGAAACTAACTAACTAACCGTCAGAAAGGACGGACCGCCAAACAATTCGATCTTAGCATAAACTTCTTGCTTCATTCACATTCATACACCGTCTCATACATTCTCTTCTATTATTCCGACTTCTGACATGGCCCGACTCGAGTATTTGATTCACTCGATCGTGCCATGTCTTCCTAGGGGGTTCCCGGCTTCTTCTTCCATTCACATTCGCGTCACATATTCTTCTTACGCTCCTTTCTTCGTCCAGGCGCTCTACATGTCAACAAGTCCCAAACCATCTAAGCGTCCCTTTCTCAATCTTACCCATCACGCTTACATCAGCCTTGCATTCTTTACGAATCTCAATATTGTTCAAACGATCATAAATGGTTTTATCACACATTCGACTCGGAGATCTCTATTCTACGGAATTCAGTTTACTTTCATCCTTCCTCTGCCAATTCCATGGCTCACTGCCATACATCAGTACCTTTTGTAGTGATAAATAATACATAATTACCTCCCTCTATTGAAGTTTTGTCTCTTTCTTTTTATATGTTGTCCCATTCTGTAATTACTAAGACGTTTTTTTAAAGAAATCAAACATTCCTTGGTTACGAATAACCTGACAGTATTTCAAAATCAACTACCATCGCAGTAATAATAATAAAAATAATTACAATAATAACACGGCATTTATATAGCGCTGTTTTGTATTATTTCTCTACAAGTGCGTTGTATTCTAATCAACTTTAAAATAACGATTTACCAACTCCATTCAGTGGTATTCCTACAGTACTCATTCTATTTATACATTCTTAACATATCACATACATTCTTGTTTATTCTTAACATTACTCCTACAGTACTCCTTAGGTGCATATTCATCTAATAAAATTACAAAATATTATACATTATATACACGGCTATATAAAAATAACACATTCACAATAATACTGCAAAAATAGTAACATTTTAAGACAGAAGTCGGGTTATGTTCAGCAATAACTCACTTGTTGTATGCTGTATTCATAAACACCTTCTATTTACATATTCTTTTTTTTAAAGAAAGACGTATATTCCCTGCTTACGAATAACCTGACAATATTTGAAAACCTCCCACTACCATCACAGTAAGCGGGAGATGTTGCTCGTGTCTAATGGAGGACTCAGCCAGCCGAGGAATTGAACTCACGATGCCTGGGTGAGACCCAAACGCGATGCCAACTCAGCCACTGACCGGTCGATTCTATTCTTAAACATATTATATTCTTAAACTCATTAAATTTATATACTCTATTCACATACACATTCTATTCATAAACACATTTCTTACATATTCTATTCACAAACACATTATATTTACATATTCCTCAAATATTCTATTCACATACATACTCTATTCATAAACACATTATATTTACACATTCTTAACATATTCTATTCACATAGATATTCTATTCATAAACACATTATATTTACATATTCCTCAAATATTCTATTCACACATTCTTAACATATTCTATTCACATAGATATTCTATTCATAAACACAATCTATTTACATATGGTGAGATTATATAATATATGAAACGAAACACTGTTATTTAGATAAGGTGGTGTACACAAAATTACATTGATTTGTTCGATGATCAATATGTTCCATCTCCATCGTAAAGTTTCAATTTTCAAAAAATATATTTCCCAATATATCAATAAAATTTGCTTGGGATTGCATCATTTTGCAAATTGAAAGTGGTTCATTCCGAGTTAAAGGATATATTTTATTTCATTTGGGGCGGGTGGGGTTGTATTTTAGGCAGCAAAATAAAAGCTAAAAAATAAAAGTCACGAAAGCGAGGAATTGAATAAGTCATTCTTCTCATCAATTTATTGAATTACGCTCAATATATGGACTTTGTACGAACTTAGATGAAGATAATTACATATATATTCGTAAAAAGTATTTATTAGACGGTCTCCGTGGTTGAGTGGTTACGAATCCAGAGGTCGCGGGTTCGAATCCCGGCGTGCGCAAGTAATTTTTTTTCGATTAAATTGTGTTATTTTACAATTTATTCATTAAAAATAATATGTAATATATTTACGGCAGTGGTAGTGGCTTTAGCCGTGTTTGGTGACCAGATCTGAATAGCCAGGTTTTTCCCTTACCCATCTCCTTCCCCCCTCGATACCTTCAGCCTCACAACATACCCCAATTGGGGATGCCGTATTCTCAATGACTCCACAGGGTTGGGAGCAGTTGGGACTCTTGTGCGGTATTCACATTAAAAAAGTGAACCAATTACCATTCTTATAAAAATAAATTAAACGTTTATCTTTACAGTCACCAAACAACTTTTGAATCTAATTTTTATCAAACACCAATGTTTCGTCTCTTCTATTTCCAATAATTCTTATTAGAATTGCTTTGAAATTTTAAAAATAATTCTCTACCCTTTCTTCTAGTACAAATAGTTTGGTATAGTTATAACGTAATAAACACATACATTTGTTTTAAAACTTCGTCAAAAAGGAAGCAAAGTCGTTCCTGAAGCAAAAGTCCGATAAAACACTTCAAATATATGTCAGGTCGGTTTTGATAAGTTTTAAGGTTAGAATGTAAAATGTCAAAACAAGGATGAGCTTTACCGTACATAATTTTATGTTTTATTCATATTAAATAATAAAGTTATTTACCTTTTTAGAAACTTCTCAAATAATAATAATAGTATTGAGCATTAACATTATCATAATATCCGTATTGATAATCGGTTTGCTCATGAATACTTCAATTTCTTTCATGAATAATGGTTGCTTATATTGAACAACAATGATTGAGATTAAAGTCACCCAAATTATGTTTAAATTTCGCCAAAACTACATATAAAACAAAATTGAAAATTAAGTATCCATACTCATACAAAAACAGAATGCGCACGTGACGTCAGCTGTTCCAAATGCAATGATACCAACATACCAAAGGTGTTTTGATGAGATGATTTTTTATTCCCTTGAATATATATTTTTAAAGCGAATAAAAAAATTGAATTGATATTTTTCACTGGAATTCCTTATTCAGCTCAATATTTAAAAGCATTACTTGATAAAATTGTTTTATTTTTTATTATTATTATTTTTTAATTAGCGCCATCTGTGAGTGCGTATCACGTTTGGAGTATGCTAGTAAGCATATACATTCTGTTTTGTGAGTTTTCCAATCTAGAATGCATGTAGATTGACATTGTTCCAATTTGATATTTGATAAACGGTTCGTAATTAAAAAAATAAAAACTTTTAAAAGAAACACACGAAGAAGACTTTTCATCTCTTTGTCGACTTGAAAATTCATAATAAAAAGGCAAGCTTCTTGCATACTACAAAGTAAACTTCAAGAACGGAGTGCGCTTGTAGCAAATGGCGAATACAGCTGACTGGCTGAGAACTAAACATTTTACTCCCATCTGAAGCAAGGTTTTCTCTGATTTCCTGGTAACAAACAGTGGCATGAAGACCTAAGAAGCTTAGGCTCACACACTTTTCAGAAGTCCACTTGATGTTGATTGATGGTAAGCCGATGGGAGCTAAACTTCTGATATAATGATCCGCTCATTGGCGGAGTCGCAAATGATCTTGAAATATAGGGCTTACTATCTATGTGTGGTCTAACGACGTTGCTATAAGCTTTGAGTTCATAATACACACACCTGTTGTTAATATTACGCCAGAAATACATAAAAAAATATTCGAATATCGTTAATACTCGTTGTACCTACAATACCTTTGCCGAAGTTGAGGCCATTTTGAAATACGTGTTCATTTGGCGATGACTCCAAAATTAATTTATTGTTTTTTCACAATTAAAATGATTTGTGTTGCACATACATTTATTAACCTCACTAGGACTAAGCCTGTACTCGAGGTTAACAATTTCAAAATTGGAAAGAAAAAAACACTAATTATCAAACAAGAGTTAAAAAATAAATAATAAAAAATGAAAGTAAGAGTGATAAAGAGAGAAAATTTATAGAACAATGATGAACTTACCTAAAAAAGTTTTGAGAGAGAAATAAAACATTATTTTTCATTACGTCATTAGAGTTCATACCATGTTAACCGCCCTACCCATACGAACGCACGTGATACGGCAGCTATATTATAGCCCGAACGCAACAAGCCGTATCCCGTATGTTCAGGTACAAAAAAGCTATACCCAAAACCCACAAAACACTCGTATTCTTCAAGTTTGTTCCTGCGTCATCTAGTTTAGTATTTGGAGGTAAGCCGAAGCTAACGGATGTGTTGGGGTAATTTCATCTCTTTCATACAAGTTACGTCGCTAGCCACACTTTTGGTTATTGCGAAAAATAATGAAAAATCCGAAGTATAAAATATTAGTTAGAAAATATGAATCAACCAAAATGTGTTTCATACTTTTGTTTTCGTATTCAATATTCAATCCTTTTTAGATAAGACGTTATATTCCTAAGTTAAGAAAGTTTCGACAGACATATCGTATGGTCTCAAGTCACCAGTCATCATAGTACCCGTCAAAACAACTTTATTTAAATCCTGTGACTGCCGCTGTATTCGACGATTCAACGAAGGATAACGACAGGAAGTACATTTTTTATGAATTATAATAGTTTGTATTGAATTTCTGATTGAACTGTAATGGTACGATTGCACCCCGATCAACCGACTAAGACAGATATACGATACACAAATGAATATTTTAGCGGCGATTCACCACTGTGAAAATACTAGGCTACTACAAAAAGTATGAACTCGTCTTGCCGCCATAGTCTCACTCTAATTCCCAGTATTTACACATGTAGACTTTTCTATTCTAGTTTATCTTAAGGTGATCTTCACTACTCTATCCATCTTGCACGTCAGTCACCTGGTCCAGCTTCAGCCTCCTATCCCTTGCTCAATTCTATTTTAATCCACAACCCACGCCAACAAATTCCAGGGAGTGCGTTGAAAAAAGACTTACTCAACATCAATTGACTACCAGTTGTGTAGAAGTTTGGATATGGAGGGAGTGCACCTAGATAACAAATGGGCTTTAGAGAATGTTCCCGGCTCATCAGGAAAGTTCCCCATCCTCGCTTCTTTAATTAATATTTATGGAGTTGAAATAACACCAGGCAAATGAATGTCATTACTCTTGTAATCTCGATGATTAAGCGGATCATTTAAGTTACGCCTTTTTCAGAAATAAATCAAAAGACAGGAGTGCCTACAGAGATACTCCTGTCTTACAGCAGTTTTTATAAATCAAACCGAGTGTCGGCTCCAATAAAATTTGTCAAGCGCAGTGGGCTCAATACTGCTGAGAGTAATTTTTGGTCAGTGGGACTTTCAGACCGATCTGAACACCCAGAGAATTTCCAATCTTCCTCTTTCCCATTTTCTTCCCTTCCCCACTATCTTCAGCGTCACAAAATACCCTAATTGGGAGTAGAGAGCAGTCGGGACTCTGCGGTATTGACATAAACAAAAATACTAATGATATGGAACTGAACTGCAAAATTGGTAAGAGCAGCCTGCAAGTTTAAATCATAATTTTATTTACAAATGAGCTTGAAAAGGGGAAAGGATATTGATTATAACACTTCGGAATTGAATGTTGACATAAAATGAAAGATAAGTAAAAAATGTTCTCTTGAGCGAAATGAAGATTTGCTGAAATTCTTCTTCTTCTGTCTTGTCACATCTTATCGAAGATGGGCTATCATCACCCTGCAGATTGCAGCCCGGAGCACCGTAGTGCAACTGCTTTTCAATCAGCATCAGGTGTGGCGTCTTCCTCTGCACATTCTTTTATCAATCTCCCCCTAGATTATCACAAGTTGTAACCACCTTCTATTTACAGCTCGGCATTTAATTGTGGATATGCATTCTGTTGGAGGTCTTTGACATTTTGTTGTTGGTTGTCAAAAATTCGCATTATCAGCGATCACTATTTTTATTTTAGTTATTTATTAATAGTTTCAACTGTGGGGCTGTAAAGCAAAACTGGCTATTTCCAAAAGTGGCGAAATTGAGTTATTTATATATGCAGTCAGGGTAATTCGACGTAAAGGAATCGACTGACATCATTATTTTTACGATAAAATGACAAAATCCTTGTAATTTTTCATGTAAAAAAACACCCCTTTCTACAAAACGTACTTTTTCCGCAAAAGTGACTCATAAGTTCATGTTATGACAATGTACTATTTCTAATAGAAATGTAATTTTTTTTTTAAATTGATTTTTTTTTTCTGCAAAACGATCTATTTTGCCTAAGATTGACAAATGTGTTTAACAGTCGCCAAATATGAAAACAGTGAAGGAAAGGATTTTTTTTGTTTCCTGGCTGGAAACTGAATCAGGAAGAGGACCTAATGCAGTCTTCTCCATACATGCAACTTTTGTAAATGTTTTGAAGGATAGATATAAGGATATATTCATATTTGCATAATAAATTACAGCAATGATAAGAATTTTTTTAAATTATTTAAAAAATATATATATTTGTAGTATTACGCTTGTATTGAGTCGGTACCGTTTTTTGGCTCTACAGAAAAATTAGATTTTTGGAAATATGCAGTTTTGCATTACAGCCCTAAAATTTATTTAAAATGAATAAACTAATAAACAGTGGAACGAGGGAAGTTTACATATTAAATTCTGTTTAAGAATTTGTTTTGCAGAATTTCGAGCAAGGAAGCTAGTGTCCAAGTTTACAAACGAACTGTTGAAATGACTGAATCGTAGTATATATTACTAATTTCATACGTATTTAAACAACGTTTTGAAGATTTATGACGATATTGAAGTAATTAAAACCACATGTATTCTGATTTGAGGTTTTCTCTGACATAACGAGTTTGACAGTTTATTAGTAAACGAAGAATAAATCATTTAGTAATAATTTTTTTTAAAACTTACCTTTAAATTTAATATCTGATACATGGTTATTTTCGATAAACAAATTACAGAAATACATATAAATCGCATTTCCATGCAATTGTCTTTCTAACAACGCGCTGAACAATAATAAAAAAGTATAAACATAAAAAAATGTAGAATTATCTCCTTTCGGAAAGCACCACTGAATTCTGAACAACGTTTGATTAAAGTAAAAAATATGCACTTGGACCACAGTATTTTTTTAAACTTTAATTTTTTTTATGAACCATCTTTGTGTTGCCATTTCAGCGCTCTTAATTTTTGTCTACTTTTAAATGTCAGACTATAGGTCTTATCCTATCATTTACCATTTACTTTAGAGCTAATATAATACCAAGTTTATTAGAATCGATACAGTTAACCGTTGTTAACTAAAGGTAGGCTTTCTTCGCCACCTGGCTCAGGTTCTCAAGTGGGTTGAGGTTCAAGTAACGAGCAGTAAGTCCCCTCTGAGGCTGATGTCATTGAGGCTGGGTCACCAGCATTAACAATATTTAATAAGAAGACAGTTCTGCCGCCTGCGAGGGGGCATGAGGTTAAGACGCGGTTGGGACATTCAAAGGGAAGAGAGAAAACAACGTCTGCATGAATATTACCTCTAATTAACATCTAAGAGAGCAGAAGTCACTCTTAACAGAATCAAAATATGACTAGACTATAACTCACTTAAAATTAAAAATTCAGAAGCTAAACTTGAAAACTCATTTAAATGGTCTATGTAATTGTCTACCATTGGAAAATGTTAACCACATAGCGTATCTAGGCGTAAAAAATGATCACAATTTAAAGTGGACTGATCACATTATTTATTTAAATAACAAAATAAAGAAAGTAACTTACTTTTTTACAACAATCATGAATGTCCTCAGTACAAACATTTGATTAAGATCTACATGGCTCTCTGCCAATCACTATTAGAATATGGTATTATTGGATGAGCAGTGCTAATGATAATATTCTTAATTTACTCATTAGAACACAAAGCCGTCATGAAAATCATACTTGAAGTCCCTGTAAGAACTAACTCTGACGAAATCTTCAACAATCGAATGTCAATAAAACGATACTACTTTACATTCATAAATACAACAAAACAAGATATAACAATCACACATATTAGAAACACTAGATCTCAGAGTCAAAAACACATCCAACAAGGAACCAGAAACACAACATTTGAAAAAAAAAAACTTCTTATACTACGGTACTAAACTCTACAACAAAATCCCACTCTATCGAAAATCACAACAACCATAATAAATTATATATAGGGAGATATGAAATAGAAAAAATATTTTTTTTTTCGAAGGAAGCAAACACTTTGGGGTGTGACATTATATATTAAATGAAAAAACACAATTTGTAAAACACCACTGAATTGAATATTGAATTAATAACGATCGCCAACCAGGTGTCGCTTCACCGAAGCTTCTTCAGGGCTTATTATTAACTAATGATTGCATACTCAAAAAAAAGGTTTTTTGGGCAGAATATTTTCAAAATGGAAAAGACGAGTAGGTACCTACTTAAGAACTTTATGATTTAGATATATTTTGAAATAATAAACGATTGGAATGAAATAAAATATTGAAATGAATGTTTCTTTATTTGGAGATAGTTACTTTCGCTGTCAAATCAATTATGGCACCCTAATGACAAGCAAGAATTCACAACTTCATAACTATATTAAAATAAAAAATAAATCGCGAGCAAGGCCGGGTACACATCAGCTAGTATTAAATAAAAACACACTTCGTAAGTAAATAGAGTGTTGTTTCACAAAGTGTGCTTTTTATTTAAGATTTTTAAGCAGGTCTAAAATATGTATATATAGAGTGGTGCCAATTTTATTAAAATTTCTCCTGAAAATTCCGACTTCGAACTCGATTTAGTCGAAAAAGAAAGATTTAAATCAAAAAGAGGTAAACCAAAAAAATGTACTCCAAACGCGATGTAGTCTACCACGAATTTCTGGACACCATATATATGCAAGAAGCAATGAGCAGGAATTAAAAATGAAGACAATTCATTTGTTGGTACCTTTCAACAGAGAAGTATTATAAGACAACGATTTTAACATTACAAATTTAAACAGTGCGAATAGAACAATATATGGTTTTCATTAGATACTCGTACATCAGGACATCAAGCCATAAAGTGGGAGAAATCTCCGTAACTCCATCAAGCATTTGTTTGCAATAATCAAATGAAATTATTATGAAACACAATTAAAACTGCATGGTAATGCTCCAACAACTTAGGAATTTTGTAATAATGAAAAACAAGCCCGAAATAAGGGGAAGGGTGAAGTTTCGTAAACAAAAGATAAATTAACAACATGGATGTATTCGGTCGACAACGAACACACATTAGAATTAAAGGGAGGGAATGTTAGCTGCATAATAGTTTGTATAAAGTTTCCAAGGTTGTGAATGTTTTTTTAAAATGTGTTAATACTGAATGCCCACGCAAGAAGCAATGCACTTAGCACCTTGTGAATGAACATGTTTCTGAACCGAAGTTTGAAATGCCTGCAGGGACTAGGACTACTAACCGGCGAAACGAGTTCTCCTAGTGATGTGAAGACTCGAGACACCCACCTATTTCCTACGTATGACTAACTCAGCGACGGACAATTAACTAGTACGTGACTCACGTGGAAACCCGTGGAGTCTGTCTCTAAAGTCCGTACAATACCAAGATGGTTGAAAGGTAAAAAACTTAACTTTAAAAAGGAACTATGTTCCGTGCGAACATTTTTCTCAACAATATCAGACGGTGTTCAAAATTAGTGGTATAGATATTTCCCGAAAGAAAATGATTCTGCATCACAATATATATACATTATACCATTCATATTTGACAAGTTGCAAATTCTCACTGATAAAAAATTAAAACAAAAATAAATAAAATACTTCTCATCCGCACTAGATATTTTCTAAACCTTTAATTAAAAACATAGATCATTCCGTTTGGATGGGTATTTTGGCCTCAAATCCTAAATTAAGTTTTGTATGAAACAGGCCGCGCAGCCGTTCCCCTTAACATGTTTTCATACTTCATATTTTCACATGTTTTTATAATTAAAATTTTTAAGAGCTTTAATACTGTATATTTCTAAAA
This sequence comes from Halesus radiatus, assembly GCA_022606495.2. NCBI lineage: Eukaryota > Metazoa > Arthropoda > Insecta > Trichoptera > Limnephilidae > Halesus > Halesus radiatus. Next base: position 58,698 of record JAHDVE020010595.1, on the reverse strand, counting down.
GTTGTCATACTTTATAATTTACTTTGTATACTTTATATTTTTATAAGATTCTATACTTTGAATACATTTAAAAAAAAAATAATTATTATACTTTTTATGCTCTATACATTTTTATATTTTATCCTATTTACACATTACACTTTTTTATAGGTACTGTATTCATTTTAATACTTTTTAATTGTTTACTTTATATTAGTTAAACCTGTATTTTCTGTTTCTTTGTTATTGTTGTATTTACACTATTCTTACCTTTACGTTTATGGCACATGTTGTGCCATATATACAAAAATAAATAAAATCATATTTAGTCTATCTCCACTGTAACAAAACTGTACCTAGTACTGTTTTTGTATTTCTTAATTTGTGTGATGATAGTTTATAATAATAATAATAATCGGACCATTTCTATAGCGCCGCTTTTTTGAAAAATCACCTCAGGGGCGCTGTACAAATATTACTTCCTATTCTTATATTATTCTTATATTACGTCTATTCTACGAATTTATTATTGTTTTTTATTTTTTTTTTTTAACATTTATTTTCTCTTTTTGGACAGGCCATCATTACACATTATTTATAGACCATATAAAGAGATGAAGTTAAATTATCAAAACTAAATTTAATGTTAAATTGAAAAAAAAAGCTAATTATATTTATTCCTTACGATATATTGCAAGACGCTAATACAAATGATAGAGTGATTGTTTCCATTATATTCAAAAATGTATTTAAGCTAAGACAAAGAATTATTATCCATATTTTTTAGGATAAATAACACAGAATACTCTTAAAAGAGTGGTGCGGCGGGGGAGGATGGTGGCCGGGAGGATTGATACATAGGGCCCTCAAAATCTTCTTGTGGCTGATATTAATTAATCCCTCTTATTGTAATTGGAGTCTGTTGTTATCAGTATGAAAAAACCTTTCTAATGTTTTCGTATTTCTATCAACTTGTGTACATCGATCACGACATGCGTGTAGGTACCTACATTGTTCTATTATTGCGCTACAATTTGTATGATTATTTTTTATTTATTGTAGATTTATATAATATTTATGAACTAAAAATTCCTGCTGGCTAGCTAGCTACTCGCAGTGGGTTAGCGGGTACAAATTCCCATTGTATGTAATTACTAATTAATATTATGCAATTAAAAAATAAATAAAACAAAATCTAAGGATATTTAACATTCGAACTTATTGTTAATTTTTGACACTTACTCATAGAGCAAATAATACATAGAGATGCCGTAACACGCAAGGAGAAGAAACCAAAATAAGAAGGGAGGGGTGGAGCCAGGGGTATTTAGTTTGACCATTTTTAAAAAAATTATTTCTAAAAATCACGCGAAACATACGTGGATGGCAGTGAACTAAACTGGTGCCAAAATGGGGGTCACGTGACCTTTGTCCCCAGCCGTCGAAATATTTAGAGGTATTTAAAAAAAATCAGCTGCGCGATTTTTCCTGTTCATTGTCAATATGTCAGATTCGACAGTCAAACATAGCCTCACATTTTTAATCTACAATATTTTGTTCTAAAATCGGTATTACTCGGAATTTCCATAATAAATAAAACACTGATCTATTTCATTAAATTTCTACAATTTGTTGGCAGACTGTACCGTGTCTTTACTCCCGACTAGATGTCCGGAGTTATAGCTGTATTCAGAGAGCCGTGAACACCGCGAGTTTAAATTGCAATCATGTTGCGGACGTGTTAGATAAATTAAAACTGACATTTTAAGGAACGAGAAACCTGTGGCTTTGAAGCGGTCAGCAAAGTTCGCTTGCGTGAACAATATGAGAGATTACATGTGAAGTTACCGTTAGAAAATAAAGCTTTAGCTTTTGATCTTTGCATTGCGTGTACGAGTATGTGCGAATTCTTATACAGCAAAACAACAGAGCGTGCATACGAAACGTGAGAAAGTCTCTTTTTTTTGTTGAGTCCCCATAAATAAAATGATTTGAGAGAAAATATTTAGAGGAAAGATCACAAGCAGAATTAAAAAATGATGCATGCAATGGCTCTAGCTATGTTTGGTAATAAAATCTGATTAATCAGGTTTTTCCCGGCCTACCGTTCTTCAAATCACTTAAGACTAGCTAAAGTTTTGAAAATAATTAAATTATTATGTAAAATTCTAAATTAAGTTGTGCCATCAGCTATAATTGTCAAAGCGGGAGAATTTTTGTTATTGTAGTAAAATGCTTTTGGGGAGATCACTGAATGGGGTATTTTCGTTGTCTAAAAACATTAAGAGGCGCGGTTTATACAAGACTGAACTTTGGATTTGAGGCCTAAATTCTCACCCAAACCGAAAGATATTTTTTTTAATTTTTTTATTTTTTTATTTTTTATTGTATAATATTAATTATATACAGTGGGAACTTATACCCGCTAAGCCACTGCATGTAGCTTGTCAGCAGGAGTTTATTTCAACAATATAATATAATACAACAATAAATTACAATCATCATACAAATGTAGGGCAAAAATTATTATATTTAGGCGCATGCATCTTGTGCTGAACATAAGTTGAGAAAAAAAAAATTAAAGAGAAAAAATAATGGTAAAAGCATTACAGATTTGTTATTGAGATACTAGAGTCCAATCTTATAACACCGATTTAAATAATATTATAAAAATGTCAATATCATAAAAAATATCAAAATTATAAAAGTACCAATATTATAAAAGTACCAATATTATAAAAGTATCAATATTATAAAAATATCAATATTATAAAAACATCAATACTTTTAAAAATATCAACATTATAAAAACATTCATATTACAAAAATATAACTATTAAGTAAATATCAGAAATATCAAAGCATCTGTAAGTATTAAATAGATTAAGAAAGAAAAATTTAAAAGATATATACATGAAACAGCAGTACAGGTTGGTTACAATGAGGATAGACTTAAATATAATAGTAACACCGTAACAGTAAGTACACCAGATATCTAGGAGCTATGCAACCAAGGAGACCGTCATATTTGTTACCATCAATACACAAGGTTACTTTCCAAAAGCCAACACTTTAACATCAGTGAGAATTTCATCATAGGACAATTGTTTTTAAATTCGTACGGCAATTTGTTAAATATAAATGGTACAATGTATTCACGGGTTCGTTGACCATATTTATTTTGAAATATTGGCACTATCATTCCTATATTTTGTGTGAAACGTGTATTGTGTACATGATCCACCACTGCCTTATACGGACTTTCAGATATATGTTGCAGTAGAATTTTATGCCACAAAATACCACGAACAGGTAATACATTAATCAAAAGGTGTAGCAAATATCTAGTACGAATTAAAATAATTGTTTTTTTTTTTAATTTTGAAATGTAGGCCATTAAATAAATGGATTTTACACAACTTTAGCACTTATTTGGTGAAAGATCAGTATTATGGCGGAAAACAAAAAAATTTAAAACATCAATCGGAAAAAAAGGTTTTTTTTTCAAAGACTATGTTTTTCTTTTTAAATTTAATTTATGTTATCATATGTACATAGCAAATATGACAATAAAAAAAAATAGATTAACTAGCAAAAAATTTCCGAAGTAGCCTCTAAAATCATGAAAAATTCTAATTGTCATAATTTAAAACAAAAATTAATAAAAAATACTTCTAATCCGTACTAGATATTTATTATACCTTTAATTAAAAAAAAATATCATTCAGTTTGGGTGGGTATTTTGACTTCAAATCAAAAAGTAAGTTTGAGTTAAATTTTTATCAAGTAGGCCGCACTCCTACAACCTTTCCTCTTGAAAAAAAATAACGTTAACGACGTAATTTAAATTTTTTATTTGCGGAAATTTTTCTATAACGAATTAAAATGTGCCATTTTTGATAAGCCGCCATACACGTTCGTTTTTGTTCGCGAATGTGGCGTTATTGACGTCACGCTGACCAGCGTCGGTGACAGCCGCCTTACCAGCCAGTAGCGTTATGTACATCATAATGACATTGTAGTCAGTTCGAACCGTTTCGGAATATGCGGTTTTAGATTTGAGTATGAATGAAAATATTATTTTTTATTTTGTTTTAACAGCGTGAGAATACAGTATCGCGCAATATTACGTAAAAACAGAGTTATTATTATTATTTTCGTCTGAAATCATTCCCCAATGATAACGGATCCATTTTGTGGAATCAAAGAGAGAAGAAAACTTGTAAATTCCATTAAACGGCACATTTTTAGCCAAACATGGCTTTACAGGACTTTGCCTTGCGGACGTTTATGACGGTAAGTTGTGTCGCTCCACCACTCTAGATTCCATCCCCCTCCCCCCTTTCTTCCCATCCCCTGTAGCAACACTCGAACGGGCGACGGGAAACAAAGGGTGGCTGCTGTCAACGAGCAACGACCGGAAACCTTTTAACCCGCCCTCTGCCCTACGATCACCGATTCTGTCCTGGATACTCGAGAGACCCAGGAAAGGGTAGGTTGAAAAGGCATTCATATTTTGTGAGAAAGAGTAATCAAATGCAGGTGATAAGTAATGAAGTAAATAAAAAAAATAATGAAGCTGTAAATAAACAAACAAAAAAGGCATATTTCGTTGAAAACTAGCGGACGCTAAATTCAAATTTGTAGAGCAACTAGACAACTTCGCTTGTATTGGAGCAACATTTCCATCACGAGATATGGAGTTTTGAATAACCGCTAAACTGTCGAATTTAGACAAGAGGCCATATAGATAATAATGATAGTTACTTAAGGTAAATAGCGCAGTTTCCTAAAGGTTCACCTCAAGTGGTCAATTGCTCAGTACGGAACTTCGAAAAATAAATCTGAATCTCGGACGAAGACGGGTAGTAAATAACTACTACCAATAATAATAATAATAATAATAATAATAATAATAATAATAATAATAATAATAATAATAATAATAATAATAATAATAATAATAATAATAATAATAATAATAATAATAGTAATAATTGCTTCGGTGGATTTATAGTTATTTTGTGGCGTCATTATTAAAAAAATAATTATTACTTTGTTTAAACCACTATTTTAATTTTAATTTTAACAAAAAAATAGTTGCAAGCATTATTATACTTGTCATTATTCAATTATTCTGAATTTGACAACCACATTTTCGAAACGTCATTCTTTTGACATAAAGGGTTAAAATTTTTACGTACGTATACAACTGGTTTACAATTTGATAGAATTGAAATTTTAGAAATTAGAAAAGTTGTTAATAGTCAATTAAACATTATTAATAAATAATAATAGCTATCTTTTAAATTTATTTTTACATTAATAACTATATTTAGAAAATTATTAATATACATTTTTATAATAATAACTACTATTATTTTATTTTTCATGCATAGTTAATATCTTGATTTTATTTACATTAAAAATAAAAATAATTTATTTTTTAAATTTCTGATATAAGACATTATTGAAAATTATATAATATTTTTATTTATTTATAATTTCTTTAAAAGATTGCTATTCACTTTGTGGCGTCATTAGTTAAAAATTACCACTTTTTTAATATATACATATCAACATGTTTCGAAAGAGAAGCTTTCCTCATCAGGAATATACAGAATTCAAAAAAATAGAAATACCAAGTATAGACAAATGATAAACACAAACAAAAATTGATTAAAGTAGATAAGTAATTAATCAAAAATGTTATTATAAAAAAAATTGAATAAAATATTTACGAGTTTATTAGAAAATAAAAAATAAATTATTTTTATTATTAATTTAATATCAAAATAAATTGAAGGGATTTTAAAAAAAAATTGATTAACGATTAACCCTTTTTTTCTTGATTTCTAAAATTTCGAATTTGACTAAATGTAAACCGGTTGTATTTGTATGTAAAATTTTTAAACCTTTATTTATGTCAAAAGAATGATTGGTTTCCAAAATATGATTGGCAAATTCAGAATATTTTTTTAGTATTTAAACACCTTCGGTGTTCCTACACCCTAATACAGAAATTTCTTGAAGTCTTTCCTGCGTAAAAAAACGTTGTAATCGTAACAAATTAATTTATATACTCCCGATTTATTAGTAATAACGAATTTACAGTAGAATAGTTTAAAAATTATTATACCCTAGCAAAACAAGCCTGTGAGTTAAGCTTTCTTTTAAGACAAACATGTATTAAAACCTACATAAACCAATGAAATGAAATTTAAATTGAATCAAAAGAACAAATCGACACGTGTAAACATTTCGATATAGCAAAGTCATATGAGATGATAAACCCTACTAACATTAATGTGATAATAGTCCTTTCAGAATAAAACTGGAATATAAACAATAATCCGCCAAGTTAATGTTTATAAGTAGATATTATATACCAACAACGGGGCAATTAAAATCCCACATCCACGAGTACGGGAACGTGAATTTTAATGACTCGAGATTATTTCAACAAGTTCCAATACTAAACCCAAAGTGAGATATAACAGGCTCTACAGAATCCCTCTTCCTCTGTACAAAACTTCCCCGTATTAATAATACAATATAATGGGGAAACGATAATATTCGTAAATCTCAAATGCTTTATAATTATGAGATTACCCTTTGGCGCAGAAGGTACCCACCCCGGAGCATCGTAATCCTCAAAAATTAATCCGCAAACTTTTTAAACCGACCTGCTTGCGCTTAAGCCTTATTAGCGAAATAAAGTTTGCCGGCTGAAAGAAGCTTAATGTTAGGCGGGTTCTCATTGTTCTCGGGTCTGGGGGCCTCCGCGTGTGGCCTGGTAATTGAGCTTAATAAACACCTCAAAGGGTTATATGGTAAAATTGATACGTTTAGGAAGTACGTACGACACAGGAAGTAAAAGGTACTTGTCAGAATTTACGGTATTTGAAGAAGTCTGTGTTGTTTCTAATAATGAATTAACTCGTACGGAGACGAGGCTAAAAGTCCATGATGGAGTTCTGATACCAACCTTGATGTATGACTGTGAGGCATGGAACTGGCGGAGGAAGGACGAAAGTAGAATGACCGCTGTAAAAGAGAGCTCACTCAGGCGCGTGAGCATAGTAAAACAATGTTCGATCCAAGAATGAGGGGTCAGATAATAATCTCAAGTTAACTCCTTCCTTTACTCAAAAATATTCTAGACACAGCATCTTCAAAGATGACATTCACACTTTCAAAGTTAATCCCTGGTACCATATGCAATCCACCTATGTTGAAAGAGATACATTGTTAATAAGGATACTCGTGGGAGATCCAATGTACTCTTTTATGCTCCGAAAGAGAGAACTACTGTTTATTAAAACACGCCAATTAGTAGAGCGACTCAACTGCTCAACGATTCTATAGTACATTGACTATTGACATTTTCAATATCACTTACAGTTTAGCGACTATCTTTCGACCCATGTCACAAAATAGTAAAACTCCCTCCATGACTTTTTATACTTTATCTATCAACCTTTCACTTCTTGCATGTTTGATACAGATTAATCTCTAGTATTTTTAAATAATTAATATTCAAATCTTTACTTATACCATTTGTTATTCCTAATTCTTGTCCATGTATATTTTTTACCATTTCTCATTATTATTGTAATATATTTTAATCTCTGTATATATGAATAGTTTGGGCATGTGGAGCAAATGAACGAAGAAAGGAGTGTAAGAAGAATGTATGACGCGAATGTGGATGGAAGAAGCCGGGGACGCCCGAGGAAGACATGGCACGATCAAGTGAATCAAATACTTGAGTCGGGCCATGTAAGAAGTCAAATAATAGAAGAGAATGTATGAGACGATGTATGAATGTGAATGAAGCAAGAAGTGTATGCCAAGATCGAGTTGTTTGGCGGTCCGCCCTCTCTGCCTACCCCTGCGGAGAAACGGCGTGATGATTAGTTAGTTTTAAATGTAGATATTTTTCCAGTGAACCGCTCTGCTCCTCCTGGGGTAGGCAGAGAGGACGGACGGCGTGATGTGCGTGATGTGTGCGTGTTCTATATTTATCATTTGTCTATACTTGACATTATTATTTTTTTGCATTCTATATATTCCTGATGAAGAAAGCATCGTTTTCAAAACATGTAGATGTGTATATTAATAAAGAGGTGAACACAAAATAATTTTTAATTAATTTATTAATAACGACGCAACAAAGTGAATAACAATCTTTTGAAGAAATTATAAATAAATAATGTCCTTATCATCCCTCTCATCTCTCGCAAACATTCTTACTAAGTACCTACCTATAAATACATTATACAAACTCACCCACTTGCTCAAAGGATTCACCATTCATAGAACTTTCGTATTATCTTTTTCCAAATATACCAGCGACTAGTTAATTATTAAACGGTTCTAAAAACGTACTTCCTTCATTCTAGACACGAGAGACTGCTGTAAGAAAGTCCCTTCTGCACCATCATCAACAAGCTGAATTAAATAAGCTTTTATGGAAGCAAGACCCCCACGGTGTGTGTGCAATAGATTCGAGAAGACTGCAAGGCCGATGTAAGCGTAAACATTTTTATAACCAAAGCACACCGTCTCTTGAAAATTCAAAGGAAGCTTGTACCGTCCCAACGGACTCAACAAAATGCACGATCTCATATTCAGCTTTATTTATGGATGGGAAGATGTATGGGCATTAATGGAGCAATAAGTGGAAGCAGTACTATCTGGATTCCATGTTAGTAACAATGTTCGGTGTAATATTCAGGTAGTTCGCATACATTAAAAAATAGTTCAGATCACGGAACAAATAATAGAGATGCCCTGACACGCAGGGGGAAGGAACCAAAATTAGAGGGAGGGCGGCGAACTAGGCGTGAAGCCATATTTAAGGGGAACGGCTGCGCTGCCTATTTCAAACATAACTTAATTTTGGATTTGAGGCCAAAATACTAATCCAAACTGAATGGTATATTGTTTTAATTAAAGGCTTAGTAAATATCTAGTACGGATGAGAGGTATTTTATTTGCTATGCAAATATGATTACGTAAATAAAAATAAAAGATTTAGAAAAAAAAGGTTATTTCGGGTCGATATTTTAAGTACGTCAAATTTGTGTTCCAACGTAAATTGATAGTTTTTAATTTAATTTAAAGGATGAACGAAGTATGTATGAAGAATGAGCTAATGATGAATGTAAGTAAGTCTAAAGTCATGGTGTTTGAAAGAGAGAGTACGAAAACAGTGTGCAATATAGTTGTGAATGATGAATACTTGGAGCAGGTAGATGAGTTTGTGTATTTGGGAAGTATGTTTACGAGAGATGGAAAGACTGATAGGGATATTGAAAGAAGGGTGAATGCAGGAAACTCCATTAACGGAGGACTGAACGCGGTTGGCGCAAACAAAAAGTTGTCCAAAGAAGCGAAGCTAGCAGTCCACAATGGAGTGCTGATACCAACCTGATGTATGGCAGTGAGGCATGGAACTGGCAGAGGAAGGATGAAAGTAGACTGAATGCTGTAGAAATGAGATCTCTGAGACGAATGTGTGGTAAAACCATGTATGATCGAGTGAAAAATGTTGAGATTCGTAAAGAATGCAAGGCTGATGTAAGCGTAGTGAGCAAGATTAAGAAAGGGACGCTTAGATGGTTTGGGCATGTAGAGCGAATGAATGAAGAAAGGAGTGTAAGGAGAATATATGACGCGAATGTGAATGGAAGAAGAAGCCGGGGACGTCCAAGGAAGACGTGGCACGATCAAGTGAATCAAATACTTGAGTCGGGCCATGTCAGAAGTCGGAATAACAGAAGAGAATGTATGAGACGTTGTATGAAAGTGAATGAAGCAAGAAGTGTATGCCAAGATCGAGTTGTTTGGCGGTCCGTCCTCTCTGCCTACCCCTGCGGGGAAACGGCGTGATGGTTAGTTAGTTAGTTAAAGTCCACCATAATGCTTATTTTAATTTTTAATTTATTTTATATTTAATTATATTTTTAAGGCAGATGGTGTAAAACTTTTTTTTTAAATCACCGTTACCCCCCAAATAATTGTCAAAGATGCCTCTAAAATCGCGAAAAATCAATTCCTTTAATGGCCTATATTTCATAATATAAAACAAAAATAAATTCACAAAAGTAAACCAGCAACGAAGTCAAAAAGGTTCGGCTTGTTTTCAAAAACTGAATATTTTGTTAGATTATTCAGTTTGCCCCTTTTTATAGATGTTTTATAATTTAAAAACAACCCGAAGTAAAGCTGGTGCCAAAATGGGTATCCTGTGACCTTTGCCTCCTGCCGTCGAAATCGTATTTTGGGGAAGTCTATCAATTCTGACGTCAGTGGTTCAGTCATAACCCCATTATTGATTGGGCTATCCTGCCATATAAAAATATCTATTTATTGTATACGAACTATATGTACTTTTAGATATTTTGTTAAAAAAATTCAAAATATAATAGTGACACAGGTGCAAAACACATCACAGTAGGTAAATATATAAAACATATAAAACACATAGATAAAACATATAACACATAAATAAAATACAACAACTAAACATTTAATTTGTCTCACGAACAAATTCAGCAATAACATCGTGCAAGTTCAAATAATTAGCAACAGAGGCGAATATACAATATACTCAATTACTTGCCATTGAAGAAATGCGACAGTAAATTGTGCGAAATACGTAATTTGATAGTAGTATGAGTTGAAACTTTTTAACGAATTAGCGTTATATTGAATTTAATTAGAAGTAAGAAATACGTTATTTGCCATGAGTTTCAAACGAATTAATTGGTTCTTGCTTGTAGGTTGTGAGGTACGTAAGTTAGTTGTAAATTCTAAAGAAATAAGTTAAGTTTGTTACACGTATAAGTTTTGTACATCTGTAAGTCACTGGAAATAAGCTAATAAGGTCTTACGTAGTTACTATGGCAACACAAAGCTACTCACCTAGTCTTAGAAATGTGTTTTTCAGTCAAATGTTTTCACGTATCCGCATTAGACAGTTTGCTTTGAAGAAACAACGCAAAACATCATAATTCATTTTTTCAGTTTTTTTTTTAATTGATAATTTTTATCTGTGGATTGTTTTTATAAATTTAAATATAAAATTGTTTCTTTGTGATGTAGAATCATATCCTTTCGGAACGTATCAGTAATTTCTGAACACGAAATATGCACTTGGAAAATTCTTTCTTTAAAATTACAATAATTTTCCTATGAGCCATCTTGGTGAAACAATTTAAATCATTTTAAACGATCGCAGGGCCCTCATTTTTTGTCTACTATTAAATTACAAACTGTATATTTCAAATTATTTAAGTGCTACTATTATGTCTATCCCCACAAAACTGTAATATTGTTTTTTTTTTTTCTCAATTTGTTAAATACTGGTATTTTGATATTTTTAAAGCGATATTGAGTAATTGGACTCTAGTATTTCTATAGCAAAACTGTTATGCTGTTTTCATATTTAATTTTTTTTTTCAATAACTTGTGTACATTGATCACAACATGCGGGCACCTATATTGTTATAATTTGGCGCTACATTTGTATGATGATTGTGAATTATTGTTGTATTATATAATATTGTAGAACTAAATTCCTGCTGACAAGATACTTGCAGTGGCTTAGCGGGTACAAGTTACCATCGTACGTAATTAATATTATGCAATAAAAATAAAAATAAATATCGGTGATTTTTAAAGTGGATTCGATCATTAAATTCCGAGTACCTACCTTAATCGTGCTTGCTGTGAACTGGTTTACACGGGACAGGTGAGGGCTCACATCGCTGACAATTGGCTGAGAAATAACGGTTCCTTTTTCAAATTCACGAACTGGTTCCGGCGCCGCTATTGTTCGTGTCAAGTTTGACGACAAAGGGGGGAAGCTTTCCGATTTAAGTTTAGAATAATTCAAAGAATTTTTAGGGGTGAAATATAATAATACCACCGCAGACAAAACTAAATCTTGATATTCTACTTCACCATTCACTAGATCTAATCAAAGGGGTTGTAAAAATGTATTAAATTGTAATCAAATTGCAAAATATAAACAAATACTATTTTTTAATAAATGAATTATTATTTATTTTTTTTGTCCGTTCTTACATTATTGTGTTCTATGTTTATCAGTTGTTCTATACTCGACATAATTATTTTTTAGTATTCTGAATGTTCTGATGAGAAAAGCTTCGCTTTCGAAGCATGTTGATGTGTATATATTAATAAAGTGGTGATTACAAAGTAATTTTAATTCAATTGTTAATAATAAAATGCATACCAATCTTGGAAAGAAATTATACTAATTTTTAACACCGAGATTTGTCAAACCAACGTTTTTTCTCCTTGGTTATTTATTATGTTTAATAAATAATAGGATATACGGAATCTCAATATAATGGATTTGGAGTCAGGAAGATAAGCTCCTTCTATTTCAATCGTGATAATCTGTCTGTCTGACCTTGAGAGGTTCTCAGATATCGATAATATACTGTGTTCCCGACAGTGCCATCTATGTGAAACAGTCGACACTAAGATATTACAATAATAAAGATTTTTAACCAACTAACTATCGCGCGAGGGTGGACAGATGGGACGGACTGCTAAAAAAACTTAGTTGCTTCTTTCAGATTTATACATGGTCTCGTAGATACTGTTCCGTTATTATGACTCTTGATATAACCCGACTCTAGTATTTGGTTCACTTGATCTTGCCATGTCTTCCATGGGGGTCCAAGGCTCTTTCTTCCATTCAGATTCGCGTCATATATTCTTCTTACACTTCTTTCTTTGTTCATTTACTCTACATGCCCAAACCATCTAAGCGTCCCTTTCTTAATCATTGTTCTCACATCAGTCTTGCATTATTTGCGAATTTCATCATTTTTCACACGGCCATATTTGGTTTCACCACACAATCGACTCAAATATCTCATTTCTACGGCATTCAGTCTACTTTCATCCTTCCTCTGCCAGTTCCATGCCTCACTGCCATACATCAGGGATGGTATCAGCACTCCCTTGGGGAGTTTTTAAATTTTCTATTTTTGATATTGACAATAACAATTATTATTATTTTACAACCCACAACAAACTAATAACTTATAATTGAAAACTTTTGGATAGTGACTTACAATAAATACCTTATATTTAAAATATTGATTCAGGTTAAGAATTGTGGTAATAAGTACGAACTAATAATCAAAACAACATCATCATCATCATCATCATCATCATCATCATCATCATCATCATCATCATCATCATCATCATCATCATCATCATCATCATCATCATCATCATCATCAACAACATCATCATCAAAACAATCAAAACAACATCATTCATCAACAGTTTTGAAATTTTATTCTTCATTAATAATTTTTAACCAATAACCTACTGATAATAAATACTCAAAACATGTACCAAATCATATTACGGTTATTAGATATTTCTGGAGGTTTTTATATTAAAAAAATATAATATTCGAAGAAAATCGACTGTTCAACTTTTAATTCGTTTTTTAGAATATATATCACAGTAAAAAATCAAATAACATCGATAAGGGATAGCGTGCTGCAATAAAAAGCACCCTGCGCATTGTTTATAGCTTTAATGACAGAAACATATCACCCTATATACCATTCTGATATCTCCTCCAACATCTCACAAAGGTTGATCTAATACGGTTTGAACAGCTGATAGCGTATGAGGGATGAATACATAATGTCTACCTCAAGCACAATATGGTCTCCTGGTAAAAAAATATTTAAACACGTATATACATATTATTTTATTCAAAGTGTTTGCCAAGCTTTTTGCCTTATAAAATAAACAAATACATACATTATTCAGAACACAGGTAAGCTCTCAGGTAGGGAAATAAAATTGCCTCGACTTTGGAAGATTTAAAAAAAAGCTTCGAAAATAATGTAGAGATACTTGCATACATAAAATTATATTGCGAGAAATTCTTTTGCGAGCAGGGGGGTATGAATTACCCACAAGGAAGTGATTTCGCTGCCATGAAATACAGGAAGCCTTAGATATTTATTGGACACGTCTCTTCAGAAGGAAAATTCAAAATAAAAAACTGTATTTTTGGGAAATGTTTTGAAGCGTCTGATAAAGGCGGAAGAAATTATTGGCTTACTTTTATAAAGCGTAAACATGTTTTTTTCTGGAGCTTTTTAAAAATAATTAATGATGCAAGAAGTGATACGATTATTGTAAACAAGAATTAAAACAAAAAATTTTGTTATGTGAAACGAAATAAAACTATCTACAATACACTAAGAAAATAAAGAGAAAAACACAATATCCGTAAAATAATAATAATATCAATAATAATGTTTTATTATCTTATTTTTGAAACAGAATAAAAAATAAAAATAAGATATCCTTACTGGGATTTCCAGTGAATTTACAAAATATGAAATTACATTATATCAAATTGATGTGCTTGATGAAAAAAAAATTAAGGTGAGGTGTTTTAAGTTGAATTGAGTGGTTTCGGTGTTAGTTTGTATTAGGTGTTAATATATTTTCTATTTCCCCTATGTAACGTATCCAGCGTTTCATTTGATTTTTAAATTCATTATGGCTGTTGTGAGTTTTGAAGGATAGGATAGTTTAGTACCATAGTACAAGAAGTTTTTTGTCCAAATGTTGTGTTTGTGATTTCTCGGTGTATGTGTTGTTGACTCTGAGATGCAGTGTTTCTAATGTGTGATTGTTGTTATTTCTTGTTTTTTTGTTGTATTTATGTATGTAAAGTAGTATTGTTTTAGAATATAATTGATTTATTGGCATAATGTTCAGTTTGTTGAAGATTTCGTCAGGTCTTACAGGGAGTATAATTTTCATGATTGCTTTTTGTGTTCTAATGAGTAGATTAAGAATGCTATCATTAACACCGCCCCATCCGATAATACCATACTCCAATTGGTCATCAATCGTTATCTGTCAAAACCTGGATCAACGCGTTTCTAAAATGTGGATTATTTTTCTACCACTTTTCTAACGATTAAAATACATTATTGATTGACAAACAATTTCTAAATTCAATCGAAGACGACCGAATTTCTGTAAAAAATGTACTCCTCGGTTACCGAGCGGAAATTAATAAGAAAAAATAATAATCATACACGTTATCGAGAAACAATCATTACCTGCGTAATCGTAAACTATATATCGTATTCAAATTTTTTTGTGTACAGAGCCAGGAAATATTTCTCCATCTTCTCGTGTCAACTGCGATAGAGGTGCATACATGTGAAGATAATCTTCTCTACCCAGTGAGCGGACTGCCTATTGCTACTGTAGGGCTTTTATTTAATTTATTTCAAAGAATTGTAAACTGCGTTTAATGTGCTAGCGGCACTTGCTGATAGCAATCTTATATTTAAGCCCGCTCACTGAGGTAATGGAGGGTATACGAAGGAATTTGGGCGAAGATATAATCGTAATCTGTGCACCATTAATTAAACACATTATTTGAAACGATATATAGTATCTACCAAATTTATTAGTTTCATCTTCTTACAGTATTAATGTCCTAGAGTTCTATGTTAAACGCCGTACAGACAGAGGCGAATAGTAGAAATGGTAATTTTTCCTCATACCAAAAAGAGTCTGCAATTCAAATCGTACCACGATGAACATACTGTTTCCTTTTTACGTGTGTTCAAAACTGTTCTGTTTTACCAGCGCGGAGCAATGTTAACAATGCGGCTAACGCTAGTATAAAATTAATACTTCATTACAATAAGGAACTACAGTGTATTTTTTAATCAATAATAACGTTCTAACATAAACACCAGTACATTTTTTTTTCTAAACTTAGTTTTCATGGTTAAAATAATTTTCAAAGTTTCAATCTCTTAAAAACGCTCCAAATCTACGGCCAGTCAGTTTTGAGGTTAGAATGTCAAAAGTTAAAACAAGGATGAGTTTTACCGTAAATATTATAATATTTCATTCATAGTAAAGCATAACTAAACATAAGTAATAACATATATACCCTTTTAAAAACTTTAATTGAAAGAATAATAATATTCAAATCATCATAATATCGGTACTGATCGGTACGGTTTATTATTATTATTTTTTTTTTTTTTAAAGATTGAACAACACTTATAAAGATTAAAGTTTAAATTTCATCAAAATTAAAAAAAAAAATAAAATACACACATATTTAAAATACAAAACAAAATCAACAAATAAAATTTTTCATAGTAATCCAAAACTCAATACGTGGATGACGTAAAATGTTCCGAATGCAATGGTACAAATATAACAGGGTGATTTGATGAAATGATTTTTTATTCAGTTTCAACAACGATTTATAAATTCTACGTATATGAAACTTGTATATTCTGAATCGGCGATTGGTGATCTATTTAAAAAAAAATTTCAGCCGTAATATTTTCACTGGGGTTGTTATTGTGCAAGTAAGTAAAATAGACAGTAATGTCGAATGCATATTTGTGCATTTAAAAAGTGCATGTCATTCGTAATATAGCGGTCGCATGTTTAAAATCATTATTTATCTTCCACCGTCCATTGGCGCAGCGTTCCTCGTGAAAATAAAGATAGAAATCAGAACGGCGCGGGCGGACACGTAGTCGCAATAATAGCGGTGCGATTTCATCAATTTTACATCATTATGGCGGCTAATAACCACGCAGAAAGCAAATTAGTATTTCATATCAAACGTCCTCATTTTTTAAAAAATTAAATGTAAATCAAATTTAATGATGTTATTATAAAGTTCTGCAAGTATTTTTAGTTTTCATTGTTATGAGAGCTTTTTCGGCGTTAAACTGCGGTTAATCCACCAAATTGTGACGACATACTCGTATTTATATGATTTTATTTACTCCCTCCCCCATTCTAATTTGGACGGGTTTTTAAAAATAAAGATTTACTATCGGTAAAACCGATCAACAATAAAAACTAAAAATACTTGCAGAACTTAATAATAACATTATTAAATTTGATTTACATTAAATAAAAAATTAAAATTAAATGGGGTTCTACGAATTAAACACTAAAACAATTAATATATTTAAAAATTGGTAATTGCATGACCAGCATTTGAAAACAATATTGCGAGTACGCACCTACTCTAAATTTAAACAGAAAATAATTAAAGAAGTAAAATTAGTAGAGAGTATCACTTACCGATACATATTATTATGTTGTTGAAAATCATCCGAATTCTGGGTAGATAATGATAGATGTAGGTACTTACCTGAAACAAAAAAAAAGAATTAAAGACATTAATACACTTATCAACAATTACTCTTGACAAACATTAAAATTCAGATTTAAAAAAATTATTGGGTGGTATTACGGCCGTTCTTCCCAACTTTTCGAATGATCAATCTGAGGCACCGATCAGCCAAGTGTTTAGTTGAGCATTCGCTTTGTTTGCCTGTTTCCAAGCATTTTTTATCCTAAATTGTCTATGGAGGTGCCCGCCCACTTTCGTAGACTATAAAATAGTGTCCGCCCACTTTCATAGATAATAAAATAGTGCCCGCCCACTCTCATAGATTTAAATTTGACATGTGACTTTCTCTTTCGTGAAAAACAAGACAAAACGTAGCTTATAATAAGTAGAATAAGTTATGTTCTCTTAGGTCGTGGTTACCTTTAGAAAGCCAAAATTAGCCTCAATTAACTCAGCCACGGAGGTCGTTGAACATTTTGTTAGCTTGTTTAAAACTTGTCGATAAACTTAGAAAAATGTGACTTCTTTATTCAGAACTTGTACAATACAATCGAAGACAAATACATTTATTTTACCAAGAATGAATCATCAGCAGACTTGACGATAATAGAATGAACAAAAACAAAAAAATAAATACCCATTAATCAATACAATATCTCAATTAGCAATGCTCGGAAAGATGTTATGACAAGACCCAAATCAATTTGCCTTGTTAACTTCTAATTCTAGCAATTGACTTAGCTCGATCTGTATTATTCCCCAGGAACAATAACAGCTTGAAGTTCAGCATACTTCTTAAAATATTATTTAGCGATTCCAGGCAAGTTGATAAACTATTTGTTTGTAAAGTACGGGGGAGACTGGATGATGTGAATCATCTTTAAATGGGAAACATAAATAATGTATCACCTACTGAAAATCATAAATTTACACTAGACAATTTCTTTGTGCTTAAATTTTATTTTTATATTCGTAAAAAGAATTTACTTTGTGGCTTGCCATACTTACAATAAACGCATAAATTTGTTATGAACCACTTCAATTTAATATAATAATCGATCGGTTTTGGAAGTACCCTTCCTTCGCCAGTAATATATTAGAAATGTAACTATGATACAAAATAATAATAGGCGCACATGAAGATTTAGGTGTTGGAGTGGGAGCCAACCAAAGGGATAGGGGTAATTACGGATTTTCTGAAGGAACAAAGTGATTCACTGGAAAAATATCTTAAAGAGGACTATACGATAAATTTACTTGGATATTCAATATACTAGAATTTATATTTAGAGATTTTCTAATTTCCTAGAAGCTATCTATTTTTTTGCCTTTATTATTATGGTGAAGAATTTGGACCCCTCTACCTTGATTAAAAATATGATCGGTTGAAATGAGATGATTAGCAAACTCTGAAAAATTATTGTTATTTAAACATCTTAGGTGTTTCTGGTGTGATTCTGATATTTACATTACGGGTGACTTAATTTATGATTTCCATCTTTAGTGTTTTTTAGGATTGCATGCCCCTGCGTGTAGCCCAGAATAAAATTATATTATTTTATTATAATATAGTGGGGCGTTTTGTTAAAATCTGTGCGTCACACGTAAAGTGGATATTATATCTGCTAAAAAAATACCCTTGTGCACTTCCCAATGGGGCATGCATTGCCGGCTACTATTCTCACCGTCTCCTCAACCTAGCGGCACGCTCCCGGCCATCGGGATTCCCTCTATATCCCTAGGGTCTTCGGGTGTTTCTTACCCCACCTCACAGATACACTCTTCTTAAGGGATACTCCGGGTGACTGGTGCAATGCTTCAATGGGAAGTGTGTCGGAAGCAGGAAGTCGCTTTGCACTGCTCTGGAGGGACTGCCCTGGTTTCGTAGCTACGGTCTATTTGAATATAATTTGTTTTTGTATTTCTTACATGTTTATTCATAGGTTTTTTTTGGTGCACTCCCGAATTCCATCTTGGAATACTCCGGATATCGACAGAATGAGCCGCTAAGGGCTATATTTTGTCGACGTCAGTATCTGTACTAACCAATTTGATGTGCGTTTGTGACTGACCTCCTTCTATGCGAAAGCTGTGCAGGGACACTTGAGGGTTTAGACTTTTAAAAATTATACATTCGAATTAAAAAATTAGAGTCCTTGACGTGCACCCTGAAGGAGTAACCATAGGTTACTTATTCCGGGGTGGAAAAGTGGTGGGTAACCTTAACTGCTAAACAGTTATATTACAACAGCAGCCTTTAATGTAATTAATAAATAATCAGGATATCATAAGTGATGCACCCTTATGGAGTGGTGGTTCCACCTAGGATCCACTTTCACTGCACGTTTCCCTTCAGTTCCCTACGATTAGTTGTGATGGCTTCCGTATCATCAGCCACCTAGATTTAGTTCTCGCAAGACTTCAATTTAATTTTTTCCAAATGATTTAGGAGCAAAATTACAAAAAGTAGAAAAGATTCAGTAGGTACCTACTTGTCTGAATATTAGAAGATCACATTAGAGAAAGAGATATGTTATTGAGCTGTGATTAAAACACGTGTCAGTGAGAAACATTTAAAATATTTACATCCAATCTATTTTAAATATGACAGGTCCCGGCACGGCGTGGTAAGTTAATTACAAAACAAAGCTTAAGAATGTACGACTTATAAAAATGACTATTTATATCACGTCACGTTACTTTTACGAAGTGATGTTCAAAACTGAGTGAACATATCCAAATAATATACTGTCATGGTTAAGACAACAGAACACTATGTAAGTACTCGTGTACCCTTCATCAGATTTCCGGAGACACATCTGTGCTGAACCAAGTGTCTCCCGAAGCCGTCGACTGGCTGGATAACCCCAGCACCCCACTTTAACCTCTAGCAACCCTCCTCCACCACACGAAGAAGAAAAACTGTCGAAAAAACAATCGACACTACCGATGAATGAAACACACTGAGCAAATTATTGCCACCGTCCAGGTTCATGGGTTCATTGGAAACATTGTACAGCGCCCTTAAGGTAATTTTTCACAAAAACGGCGCTATACAAATCATCCAATTATTATTATTATTATCGATTATTAAAATGGCTCGGAATCGGGTATTTCGATTATGTTAAATACCGAGAAACATTAAAAAAAATTTAATGCAAATCAAATTTAATAATAACATTATTCAAATTTAATAATAATGTTATTATTAAATTTGATTTACATAAAATAAAAAATAAAAATTGACAATACTTCAAACATGACAATACTTCAAGCTCCCGATATTTTCCATACATTTGGATGGCGGAATTGGGTTTTTCCATATTTTTTAATAGAATTTCTGTGAAATATATTCTTAATAAACAATGGAAATCGAAAAATCATAAAAATAAATATTACGTAACCTACATATGACTATACTGCTTTTTACCCATAAATAAAATTAAAATAAAGAGGCTATTGGGTTTGTACTAACAGTTATTTATAAGCCTCGAGAATAAGAATATATTTCACAGAAAATCTATAAAAATGTACGAATAAAATAATTACGTCAACCTGCGCCGCTAGGGGCGCCAGTGTCGTTTGTTGCTATGAAATGTCAGGAGCTGGAGGTATTGTCATATTCTAGGGAATATGATTAAGCTCATCACTATTCTATAGAGCTGCAAATGAGACAAAGAGAATTCTATGCATTCCTAAAACTGTAAGTAGAAGCTAAAATAAAATATTGCGTCCAGCTCCAGGAATCCTGTCAAAATACCGAGACGCCGACTAGGAAACTTAAGTGTTTATTTTTAAAGTGAACGTGTTTGAAAACGTGACACATTATAGGATTATTCTTCAGCGAAGGAACGAGCAAGTGAAAACGGGAAGAAATAATGACAAAATGTAAATAAAAATTAAGATTAATTAATGAAAATCGATTGTCATAATTAACAGCTGGATGTTAAGTGAATTGAAGTTAATTCAACAGGAATGAGGAACAACAGAAAACAGATATGTATCAAATATCAAGAACAATTCCAGGAATCACGAACGGATTTTCTTTTGCGCTAGAAGGGGCTGCATTTTTCCATGAGTTTTTAGAATTGTGTGGGAATAATTAACACAAATTACAGATACAATTTCTTAAGCAAAATCAAATTCGGATCCATAGATAATGAATGGATTACTTCCACGGCGGTGTTTTCATGGGAAAATCACCCCAATGCGCTTCACAACTTGATTTATGTAACCTATAACTTATCACTTAGACATATATCTAATAACTAAGATTTATTACGAATGGCTTACAATTAAGATAGATTGTAACCAGTGATTCACAAGTAAGACTTATAATTAGTTACTTAAATTTAATGATATCCGTATTTGTGACCAGGTGGGTCTTATAAACAATATTGCAAATGTACGAAACGAACGATGTACTTTCGAGGCATTAGCAAAAGTCGAGCTTAACACGTCAGTTTCAAAATATTTTTAACGCATACGTTTGTGAAGTATAAAATGTTGGTTTATGTATCAGTTTTTAAAACAAATGATGTGTATTCACAATAAATACAATATTAACCCATCTCTGTTAATTTTATTACTCATCTACACAATCTTAATGTTGTAAAAGGGTTATGGTACTGTGCCTGTCCGACTGGGAGAACTTGTGTAGGTAAAGATTACAGTTTACAATTTACAGTTGATGTTATGGTAAAAAGTTTGAAACGTCAATTGAACATTATATCATACTTATAGTGATGTTTAAAAAAATCTATGGATTTTTATCTATTTTGGCTAATGATCCAAATCTTGGTGTCCAATTTATATTTATCGTAATGTGTGTTCAGTCTAATGGCCACTCGAAGAACATTAAACTTTGTTGCAAGGTATCAAAAATTTCTTTGGCCAAATGTTGTTTTAGAGAGGGATAAGTAAGAGATTAATCCCTTCAGATCTAGTATCGCGAGCAGTTTGGACATTATCAAATAGAGTTCCGTGTTTAAAGAGAAATTCAAGTATGTTTTTGGCAAAAATAATAATATCCAAAACACAGGTTCTCCTAAAGATTTCGCCTGAACTCCGATAATATAAAGTCATTTAGGACCGAAAACCTAACCCAACCTCAATATGATTTTAGATTAATTAGGTTAGGTTAGAGTTTTCGGGGCAGCTTTTTTTCATACTTTTAATGACTTTCACTTTGAAAAAGTGCGCCGATTCATACGCGTGTTGATTTATCCAGTCACCATAATATTTGATCATCACAATATTATTCATTCAATGCCAAAAAAGAGATAGAAAACACATTGAAAACTAACCGAAAATAACACATGAAAACACCGCTAAATATAACGGTTTTAAAACAATAGCCGTAGGCATTGTTTTAGCCAAAGCAAAAGCCATACAAAACGCAAACCAATCGGTAGAAAATTATCAGCTACTGTTTTCAAACACAACACTTGTTCAGAGTTTGGTTTAAATTGTAAATAATGTAAAGGGTGGTGTCGGTACTAGAATGAGAGCGCAGTTCATAGTCGATACTGGACAAGTGTGGCCGGGCATTCGATACGTAACGGGAAGCCAATGAAAGGGAGCTTAGCTGGGGGTGTGATGTGTTGCAAGTTTACCTCTGAGGGGTGTCGTGTTGTACTTAGTGCATTCAAGGTTAATGCGCAGCCGTTGTTTGGAAATATACTGCGATGTTTGTATTGATTTGTAGCTATCGTAGCTTGTTAGTTACAACGAAGTGGCTGGTTTTTAAATATAAAATCAAGTTTAGCTTTGAGAGAAAATGTTGAAATGGTCTGTGTTTGTCTTTCGAATAGAGAAATACAACCATAAAGGTACCTAAGATTAAAGAAATTTAAAATATTTGAAAATAATATCGTGGCACTGCTGTTTTAGACTTTTAGGTACTTATTTGATGAATGTCCAATGGCCACTATCTTGGGAAGCTACCATAACATTTTGGGTACTGTAAATGGTAACCAAATACTTATCGTAAAAAAATTAAAAACTATCTAAAACATAATCATAAATTATACTTACTATCAATTTAAAAAAACTTGGCATAGTTGTAAACAGTAAATATCCATATAAAGGGGTTGAAATAGACGAATGAATATGCTTTATTTATAAAAAAAAGGTTAAATATAGCCCCTATACAGTTGAATATTAACAACAACTTTAAAATACAATTTTGTCATTTGGTTAATCATATTCTTTTATAATAAACGAAAGGATTTGAAAATAGAAGAATCAGAAGATTAACTTCCCATTTGCAAGACTATAATAAAACTATATAATAAATTATCGACACTATGATATTTGCATAAATGTCTCCAGGGTTCACTAGATACATTATAGACTCACCGACAGATGTCACCGGATCATAGGTTCACCCTCCCTATGTTAAAAAAGAGGTACGAGCTCTTAAAGCTCACATGGAATAATAGAGATTACTAGTTACAGGACTTTGGTCTCCAGGCCGTCCCGTCGTTCTAATTATAAGAGCATTATTATCTTAAACAAACACTTGTTTGTTGTGAAGACGTGTGTTTTATCGAGTCGTATTCACAATGGAAAGTATACATAATTAAAAAAAATTTATGTAAATCAAATTTAATAATGTTATTATTAAGTTCTGCAAGTATTTTTAGTTTTTATTATTGTGACAGATTTTTCGGCGTTCAATGTCATTTTCAAACTGCGGTGTATCCACATTGTGACGACTTATTTATGTGATTTTTTTTCACTCCCACCCAATTCTAATTTGGACGGGTTTTTAAAAATAATGATTTATATCGGTAAAACCTGTTTATTTTATTTATTTTTTTTGATAGAAAGCAGTCACTTTGTGGTTAGACATATTTAATGAAAATAAAACAATAACTTTGTTTATAACCAAGAGAATTTTATTTATTTGTTGAGACGATTGGTTTCAGCATAGGGTACAAAAATTAAACTGAGTAAACAGTTTAATTTTTGTACCCTGAAGATGCTTATGTTAAGCGAAACCGGTCGGTCGTAATAAAATTAAATAAAATTCTCGTGGTTATAAACAAAGTTATTGTTTTATTTTCATTAAAACCTGTTTAGTTAGAAAATAATTAAAATTCTCTATTCTGTGAGGTTTTATATTTATAATGTGTTTCCCCGTAATTGCCTTGAAAGCCGAAACAGCTGTCAAAATAATAAAAACTAAAAATACTTGCAGAACTTAATAATAACATTAATAAATTTGATTTACATTAAATTAAAAAAAAAAAAAACAAATTAAATGGAGTTCTACGAATTAAATACAAGAACAAGTAATAGTGTATATAAACATTCCTTACGAGAGCAGTAAAGGTATTTATACAAGGTTCGTTCTGTCCATCATACACAACAGGCAGCATTCTAATTGGGCCAGCCCAACAAACCACGTAGAGAGTACCGAATCAAAAATGACAGATCCCGGCAAACTGTGGTCAACTCACAATCAACAAGTCTGTTTGAGTCAACTTTCATCAGGCCGGAAGTCCTGTTGAACTGTCAGATGGCCGTCGGGAACAATGGCATTCCTTTTGATCGGGTCCGGCACGCTCCGGCCAATGACAGACGGACACACTCAACATCCTTAATTCCACCAATAAAACGTATTGAGCCGGAACAAACGGGTTGCGTCGGGAACATTGAAGGATAGATGGTATCAAAGTGGCATATGCTACAGGATCCACTTAGGCAGGACAAAGATATACTGATAAAGCTGGGAAACGAATGTTTCCTGAACCCAGGCACCAGCTGGGAAAGGTTCGGATACATGTATATACGTAATCATATTAATTTGCAATTGTACGCAAGTATTTCATTGAATTTATAGTTACTGTCGCTACATATGCTATTGATGGTGGTTTTGCAGTAAGGCATTTCAACGGACATGTCTGTATTTAATATTCCAAATGACGATGGTAGGATTAAATGTTAGTGTGGGTTCCATTATATTATATTCTTTGTCACTGCTGAATTTGTGCAGTCACTTCTGGTCGGGAGCCCCAAAATATATGAAAAAAAACTCTCGACTCGGTGAGGAAAAGGGCGGTCCGTTTGATAGATTCACCTATCTTAACGAACGTATTGCAATCTATGGAGCACAGACTTCAGGTGGGAATGCTGTCCTTATTCTATCAGTGTTTAAATAGAAGATGCTCTGAGGAACTTCGGCACCGGTGCATAGTCTAACATTTAAAACACATTTGAAATTTGTCACATGAGAACGGGTCGCTTCTACGACTCGTTCTTGTGTTCAACAGCTCGGCTGTGGAATGATCTGCCGGTCTTTGTGTTTCTTCCCTCCACAATATGGGTCTCTTCAAGACCTTAGGTTCACTCCTTCCTGTCCTCTAAAAGACCCCCACACAGCATCCCCAAAAGATAACATCTGTGTGAAGTTACTGTAAAAAAAAAGTTTAATAATATGACACCGTAAGACCAAAATTTATACATTTTAAAAATTTTCAATCTCTTTCAATGAATAATAATAATAATAAACGAGCATAGGCAAATTAAATTGTAAAAAATGTTAGAATTATGATTAAAGCATTTCTAATTTATTTCTAGATGAATTGTAAATCGCCAATGAGGGTAGACATATACTCGTATAAAACAAAAAAGAGGCAATAAAAAAGAAAAAAAAAGGTAATTATTAGGTATTATGATTTGTTGAAAATATCTACATTAGTCCCTAGCTGTCACTTTTATGTATTTTATTTATAAATTGATGCAGTTAGAAATAACAAAGCTAATTTGTTTTTACTTATTTTGACAAACTAATGTTAGGTGTATACCACATATTTAAAAAAATATTTGATTTATTAAGTAATTCATTTTTTTAATTTGTTAATCCAATCTTCTTCTCAGTTGTTCTTCCAGTTCATTTGGAAATAAATAAAATAACATTGGGATGATTTGTGTAATTTTTGTGAAAGATCACCTCAAGGGCACCGTACAAATATTGCTAGAGTTTATTTTATTACAGAAGAAACATACGTACCTGGCAGGTCACTCCAGTTATGTTGTAAATTTTTAGCTTTGGAAGATATGATTTTGCACGCACAGGACACAACATTAGAAAACGCTGCACATCGCATGATATTGCAGTTACTATTTTGGAAGGTTCGTGGCTAAAGAAGAGTTAGTATTTATTTTAAATATTTATGTTTTTTTACGAATTTAGGATTGGAGAATAGATTTTTTAAATTACCGAAAAAGCTGAAAAATTCTACTAGGGTTCAACTGAAATTTTGAATAAAAATTATGTATTTACAATTAGAAATATTTATTCAATTTTTTTTTATAACTTATTGAAGTTTGTAAACCTCATTGTAATATTTAATCATTGAAGAAGATAATATTAGGGACCGAAATCTTTTTATTTTCGGTTGTTTTGTCGAATTCGTGTTTCATTTGGGATGTGTTAATATTATCTTCTTCAATGAATATTTCTTTGCAGACTTGTAAAATAAGTCAACAGATGTCTCATATAAATAAAAATCGGGTAGGTATATCCGAGACTCTATTCCGATTGCAATTGTGTTCGGGAAGAACTTTGCAATCATCATAAGTATAGCAGCCAATAAATAATATGGGGTTTTTAAAAATGGAGGATAAGTCTTGAACTTGAAGTATGATATCGGTGTACGAGCAGATGGCGTAAATTGAACTGGTCTCATTAGCTAAGTTGGTTAAGCGGTTGCCCCGGATAGACAGAGGTCCTGGGTTGGAGTCCCAGATGCGACTGAAATCTTTTTATTTTATGTTGTTTTTCCGGATTCGTGTTTCATTTGGGATGTGTTAGTATTATCTTCTTCAATCATTATAAATATTCATAGTGACCTATTTAAATGACTTCAGGTAGGTACTAACCGACTAGCTTCGCTATGTAATATATTATGGAATGTACATATACATGTATGTAATGTATACATTACGCATGTGTCCACTCAGCTACTAATTGTTCTTATAATTATTTACATTGTTTTTACTTTAGTAGACTGAATGCCGTAGAAATAAGATATTTGAGGCGATTGTGTGGTAAAACCATGTATGATCGTGTGAAAAATGTTGGGATTCGTAAAGAATGCAAGGCTGATGTAAGCGTAATGAGTAAGATTAAGAAAGGGACGCTTCGATGGTTTGGGCATGTAGAGCGAATGAACGAACAAAGGAGTGTAAGGAGAATGATGTGAATGGAAGAAGTCGGGGACGGTCGAAGAAGACATGGAAAGATCAAGTGAATCAAATACTTGAGTCGAGCCATGTCAGAAGTCGGAATAACATATGGGAATGTATGAGGCGATGTATGAATGTTAATGAAGCAAGAAGTGTATGCCAAGATCGAGTTGTTGGGCGGTTCGTCCTCTGTGCCTACCCCTGCGGAGAAACGGCATGATGGTTAGTTAGTTGGTTTTTACTTTAATTGATTGGAAATGAACGTGCTTTAACCGCGAAATCGATGCTATATTGTGTTGCCGGCGAATTGTACCTATTCCCTCTTTATTGTTAACACCCGTTTTGATACTGAATCGATATTCGTGAATCTTTCGATAAATTATGATTTAACCGCCCCAAAAGTAGGTCAAACTCCATCTTCCCATCAAAACTTCTTGAAATATCGTCTGAATACCAGGCTGGATTGCGCTGCAAAATATCCCATAATCAGAGCATTAAAGTATCACATCGCTACCTAGTTTACCTTCCTGCGATCCCGGGATTGACTTCTGACCGGGTATTCCAGAGGTTGGGACTTCACCGGGAAGCTGCGGAAGGTTTCATCCCGTAATCCCGGGATTGGAGCCGCAGAATCTAATATTGGAGCCGGACCTGCGCTCGGCGTGAAGCGGAATTAGGCCACACTTACTACTTGCGCGTGACGAATTCTGATTAGCAAGCATGGTGGTCCCGCGATGAAGATTACCTACTTTATTAAGTTTGAGAACATTTTGATCAAAAGTTGAGATGTAAAATATATATGAGCCTCTTACGGGCTCATAGATGGCGCTAATTTAAACATTTCAGGAAAAAAAACACTCTTAGACGTAATGATTTTAAATATTGAGATGATTGTTTGTTGGCGCGTGTACATATGGAATACATTGTTACATAACTACTAGCTGATGTGTACGCGGTGTTGCTCTGTATTTTTTTGTTTGTTTTTGAGTAAGTTATGAAGTTGTGAATTCTTGTACGTCGTTTGGGTGCTATAATTTATTTGATAGCCAAAGTAATGCCTTGTGAGGAATATTACTTTCTCAAAAAAAAAGAAAAATTCATTTGAAAATTTAATTTCAATCCAAACATTTATCTTTTCAAAACATATTTAAATAATAAAGTTCTTAAGTAGGTACCTACTCGTGTTTTCCACTTTGAAAATATTCTACCCAAACAAACCTTCTTCTTTTGAATATGTAATCTATGGCTAACCATAGTGATATATGTATGGACTAACCTCTATCATTCCTCCAAATTTTAAAACGTTAGAGCAACAGTTTTGCACATTGGAATTCAGTCAAACTACTCTCGAAATCTTCCCGGCACTAATAAGAACAACCGGTCGAGTGATTTTCGAGAGAATCGGGGACAGACAGACAAACACTCATTTTTATATATAGAGATGTATACCAACAATTCTTTTATTACAATAATACATTACGCATCCACGTCGATTACCATGACATTTTTACATACGTATTTATAAAACTCCTTTATAATTATTGTACATTCAGTCCACTCGGTTACAACGTAATATTACAATTATTAAGAAGCATAGAAATAATCATAAATGGTCAACTAAAGGCCGTTCTTCCCAACCCTACTGGGTAAAATTGCTGAGCCGAAATTTTGCCTCGACACTGTTCAAATGCACAAATTCGCCCTTACCAACGAAATTCTCGATCAAATTTACGATCAATTTAGGATATCGATTTTTGTGGATTAAGTTCTCCTCAGCTATTTATAAAAAATGTCAAATGTCATTATTAGTTCACGATCTTTTTTACGGGATTCAAATACTGAATGACAAATATGTATTTCCTTTTTCGAATGTCAAAACATGTTGATTATTTGTTTTAAATAGAGGTGGTGAGGAGAACCCAACTTATTTTAGTAATTATAAGCTACGTTTTGTCGTGTTTTTTCACTCATCGAGAAACGTTAAATGTACGAAACGAACATTGTGCTTTGCGGCAATATCAAAAGACACGTTAACACTTTATATTCAAGACATTTTTATGTATAAAATATTGGCTTATGTATTAATTTTTAAAACAAATGATATCTATTCATAATAAATACAATATTAACCTCATCTACTCGAATGTTAATTTCATATTGAAAGTTTTTACTTTGATGTCACTTTATTATCTTAAAAGTGGGCGGCTACTATTTTATCATGTATGAAAGTGGACGGATAGTTTTTTATAGTGGGCGGGCACCCCCCTAGACAATTTAGAATGCTGATGAAAATGCTTGGAAACAGGCAAACAGAGCGAATACTTAACAAAACACTTGGCTGATTGGTGACTCAAATTGATCAATCGAAACATTGGGAAGAACGGCCGTAAGGCTACAGAAAAGAAATAAAAAACTATGTTCACATTTAAATAAATTGTTTTACGATACACTCAAACAAAAATCAAGACCGTTAACTACCATCCCCAAATCAAACAATACATCTAAGTACAAAGGGTGGGCATGTACTCGTAGTTACCTGAAGAAAGTTTGGTAAAGAAATACTACAATAGTAGGATTCCTAAAACCATTGAATGTTGAACGTACAATGCTATATTCAAGCACAGCTTTTTGAATGACGAATAAGGGTGATTTGTGTCACGTGCTCTGTGGACAGCTGATCGGAAGTACCTACCCCATCCACTTTTTAGATATCTTGCGAAATTTTCTCTAACTTTGTCATCCACTACCGATTTGATTGTTACTCTAAATACCATGCCAAACTTTTCATTACCTTCATAAAACAGTTGTACACAGGGGAGAACAGTCCATAATGGCAGAAAAGGTATGCCTACCTTAAGAAAAATGAACCATACGTTACGATACGAATGTACTACCCCAGCCAGGAGTACTCCTGTCCCGGTGCGACCGGTACACCAGGGGGCACTGTTTTGTTAGGACTTGGAACAAGTGCACTGTTGATAATAATAATAATAATTGGATTACTTCTATAGCGCCGTTTTCGTGGGAAAATCACCTCAGGGGCGCTTTACAATTAATTAAATAATATATACAACCAATACCTTACAGCTAAACTTTATTACTAATGGCTTATAAGTAAGACTTATGGCTAGGGACTAACTACTGAGACTTATAATTAGTGACTTACATCTATGGCTTATAGGTAGTCACTTACCAACTAAAAGTTATAGCTAGTGACAATTTAAACTTAAGTAGGCATAACTAGAATAAAAACCTAACACATATATAAACCTAGTACCTATTTAAAACTAATACATATCTATGACCAAGTGCATATTCTGTATACAATACTGCAAAATGACGTACAATTATGGCTTAAAACTAGAGTCTTACAACTAACATACCTATTTATAATAATATAAATACCTGTATGATTATTGCTCGTGCTGTCAGTGGTAAAGCACACAAAAGTGTAATAATTAGGATAATGATAGGAAGGAGGTTGGAGTTTCAACTGACATACATGGCAACCTAATAGGTCTATTTTTGAATTTAGGATGGGTAGGAATAAAGGAATTGTTTTTCATTTTTGGCTCCCGCTTCTTTTTGCTTTTTGTTTCTTCCTGCCTCAAGCTTCTGCCGTAGTCTTTTATGTTAGTCTATTCTGGCCACTTCTTCCTTATTCTTAGTTCTTCTGGTCTGTTATTGTATCTACTTGCCTCCTAGTCTCTTATTAGCAGCTATCATTGTTTATTCTAGTCTCACATTTCCCTTTAATGCTCCCTCTTTTCACACTTCTTGCCTCTTATCTCTTCTTCTAGCCTCTCCTTGCTTCTTCTTGTCACACCTTGCTTCTTCTCGGATGTTCGAATCAAATAGAGAATAATAAATTACAGCCCTTGCCGGTACAAGTTTCTGTCAGGAAGGATGACATGGGACTGAAACCAGTGTTTTTAAAACTATTTACAATTTAAATGCAGTGATGTTTTATTGTGTTTTTTCGTTTGTTTTGTATTTGACAATTTCAATTTTGTGCACAGGTAGATATTATGTCAAGGTATGTAATGTTTATGTTAGATACGTAGTAGTATTTAGGAGGAAGGGTATGGCCGACACAAGTATCGATGAGGTTCGCTATCCATCACATCGCCAACCTTTCGGTGGCGCAAAGAGGAGGACGGAACGTGAACAATGTCGAATTGGCATTGGAATATCAGAGGAGGTATTGAAAGAAAGATGAATGAACTATGTGATTGGATGGTAAGCAAAAGTTTGGATGTACTTTGTATAACAGAGAGGATGAAATGTATTGTTCTATTGGTATTTTAATGGAAGATGCTCCGAGGAACTAGCGTCATTGATCCCTTCGGCACCGGTGCATAGTTGGGAAACATGCAAAACCCGCGCCCAACATTTGCACACGGTTAACATTTGTCACATGAGAACGGATCGCTTCTACGATTGGTTCTTGTGTTCAACAGCTCGGCTGTGGAATGATCTGCCGGCCTCTGTGTTTCCTCCATGCTATACCCAGCGCCCTTGAGGTGATTTTCTCACGAAAACGGCGCTATAGAAATAATCCATTTATTATTATTATACCATGGTTCTCTTCAAGACCCAAGTTCACTCCTTCCTATCCTCTAAAAGACCCTCCACACAGCATCCCCAAAGATGATATAGGCCATGAGGGAAATTATTTCCCTCAGGGTCTCCTGTGTGGAGTTACTGTAAAAAAAATGAAAAAAGGAAGCGGTACGATGCATCATAGCGATACGCTCGTCATCTGGTCTGGGAGACCAGATAACGAGAGGGCGCCTCAGGGTGTTGTAGCGTTACTGTCTCCCAGAATGGTTGAATGTATGCTGCAGTATGAATGCATAAGCCCAAGAATCATTTGGATCCGATTCAAAATCGGTTTGACAATGGTATTTTTTGTTGTGTGCTATGCTGCTGTTAATTCTGAAAGCGATGAAGTGAAATATGATTTTTGGGCTGGCGTGAGAGATGTAATGGGACTAAAAAATTTGAACGAAAGGATTATAATGGCAGGAGACTCAAATGGGTGGGTAGGAATTAGACGGGATGGATTTGAATCGGATTTAGGTATGTATGTGGATAAAAGAACCAATGACAATGGTAACAGAATACTTGAAGTATGTTTAGAGTGGAACCTTTATTATCGAATACGTTCTTCGATCATAAAGGTATCCACCAATATACGTAGGAAAGAGGAAATGAGAGGTCAATTATTGATTTTGTGGTAATCGACTCCAGGTTAAGAGCCGTTACCGAAGACACAAGAATCTTCAGCGAGGCTGAGGTTGAAACCGACCACTTCCTGGTGGTGTCGAGATTAAACCTCTTCCGCGGCTGGCGCTCTAAAGTGAAAACGGTGTCGACTCCAACAAGAGTCAAAATAGAAAAACTAAAAAACGATATAGTGAGAAGTAAGTATGAGAGTTGTGTAGAGATGAGATTGAATGAGAAGGAAATGGACGATCTAAGTATAGACGAAACATGGAACCACATAAAAGTGAGTCTCTGTGAATCTGCTAGAGAGGAATGTGGAATAAGTACGCAAGGTAGGAAGAAAGGCGATGCATGGTGGGATGATGAAATTATAGCACTGGTCTCAGAGATGAAGAAAGCGTGGTCAAATCTGATAGCGTCTGGCAGTGCTCCTAGTGAAGAGCGGAATAAAGCGAAAGAAGGATACAAGGGATGTAAGAAAAGAGTAAGTGTTGGACTGAAAGAACGAAAGAAACGCCTGGAAGAGGAAGAAGGAATCAAAATGACAAAACACTTCCAAGAAAATATTAAACTGTTTTGGAAGGAGGTCACAAAGTCCCGAAATGGTCCAGAAAGCGGATGTATGAAAGTGATAAAATCAAAAGATGGAAAAATGTTAACGAATGAGAAAGAAATAAAAGTGAGATGGATGAAATACTTTGAAGAGGTTTTTGAAAGCAACCCCACTGATAGTGGTCCCAGTGGCGAAACGGGTATGAATGACGATGGCGTGAATGTTCCCAAAATCAACATGGATGAAATAAAAAGAGCGATTAAATGTATGAAGAATGGTAAGGCTGTTGTTTTCGACAATATTGCTCCTGAATACTTTAAATGAGATAACCGTATAATTGTCACATGGTTATGCAAGCTTTTTAACTAGTGTTTAGAGGAGGGTTACTTGCCATTATATTGGAGGAGGGCTGCGATCATGCCTCTATACAAAGAGGGTCACGTATGGGATGTGGAAATCACAGGGCTTTAGCCTGCTAAGTTCAGTTGCAAAGCTGTATGGTAGGATATTGATTGAAAGAGTACAAACTAAAACAAAAGATAAAATATGGGATGTGCAAGGTGCATTTATGAGCGCAAGGGGGAGTATGGATCAGATTTTCTCGTTGCGTATGCCAACAGAGAAGATTCTAGCAAAAAACCAGACACTCTTCTGTGCCTTTGTAGATCTGGGGTGAATACGAATCTTATACAGGCAATCGCGTCTCTGTACGAGGAAAGCGTTGCATGTGTTAGGGTAAACGGTGATTTTACGGAGTGGTTTGACATCACAAAAGGTGTTAAGTAAGGGTGCGTAATGTCACCGTGGTTATTCAATCTATACACGGATAATTGTATGCAAGAATTGAAAGAGGTGGGCTTGGGCGCGAAAATGAGTAATCGGAATGTATGTTGCCTGTTGTATGCTGATGAAGCGGTGGTGATTGCAGTTGGAAGATTTACAGTCTCTTGTATCTAGAATGAATGAAGTATGCATGAAGAATGAGCTAATGATGAATGTAAGTAAGTCTAAAGTCATAATTGAATAATGTTATACTTGGAGCAGGTCGACGAGTTTGTATATTTGGGAAGTATGTTTACGGGAGATGGAAAGACTGATAGGGATATCGAAAGAAGGGTGAATGGAGGAAATTCCATTAACGGAGGACTGAACGCGGTTGGCGCTAACAAAAAGTTGTCCAGAGAAGCAAAGCTAGCAGTCCACAATGGAGTGCTGATACCAACCCTGATGTATGGCAGTGAGGCATGGAATTGGCAGAGGAAGGATGAAAGTAAACTGAATGCCGTAGAAATGAGATCACTGAGACGAATGTGTGGTAAAACCATGTATGATCGTGTGAAAAATATTGAAATTCGTAAAGAATGCAAGGCTGATGTAAGCGTAATGAGTAAGATTAAGAAAGGGACGCTTAGATAGTTTGGGCATTGGAAGCGAATGAACGAAGAAAGGAGTGTAAGAAGAATCTGAATGGAAGAAGAAGCAGGGGACGCCCGAGGAAGACATGGCACGATCAAGTGAATCAAATACTTGAGTCGGGCCATGTCAGAAGTCGGGATAACAGAAGAGAATGTATGAGACGTTGTATGAAAGTGAATGAAGCAAGAAGTGTATGCCAAAATCGAGTTGTTTGGCGGTCCGTCCTCTCTGCATACCCCTGCGGAGAAACGGCGTGATGGTTAGTTAGTTAGTTAGTTACTATGTAGTATACCTGTTATTTTACAATTACGTTATGTTAGGTTAGTTAGTGTAAAGCGCACATGAGGTAAACTTTCACAAAACTGGGCTACAGAAAATAAATTTTATTATTTGATTATTGTGGGTTATAACCCGGTACAGCAGGTCCCGAGGTTTACCGCAGGGCTTTCGTAATCTTTGGGAATACCAAAGATCTTTATAAGGGAAGGATTAAACGTGCTTGACATATTTATTAAATACCCACCTCCATCATACCTTTAATCATAGCACTGGAGCTAATATTCTACATAAAAATGGTTATGAGATCAGATTT
Source organism: Halesus radiatus (assembly GCA_022606495.2). Classification (NCBI taxonomy): domain Eukaryota; kingdom Metazoa; phylum Arthropoda; class Insecta; order Trichoptera; family Limnephilidae; genus Halesus; species Halesus radiatus. Next base: position 23,508 of record JAHDVE020010595.1, on the reverse strand, counting down.
TAGAAACTTTAGAAACAAAGAAAGTCATCAACATCGATAGAAATATTCTTATTAATCAAGGTTAAGGACGAGTACTCATTCTATTTTTAAGATTATACATGTTCAAAACACGAAAGAAACATATTCAAAAAATATCCTGCTGCATCAATTAAAAAATATCCACATATTTGAAGAAAGAACAAGCACTAGAGCCCTAAGACAATCACATGTAAAATCATTTAATATTCCAGTTTGTAAAACCTCAAATGGTCAAAGAAATTTTAAATACAATGCTATTAAGCTATTTAATTCCCTACCTAGTGACATCAGAAATACGCAAAATAAAAGTTCCTTTAAATGTAAGATCATTGATTACCTCCAATAAACCTGTCAGCTTCTAAGATTTTTTATGCCTTTCAATTAGTATACTTTTGAAAATTTTTTTTTTAATGTAATCTATTAATGTATTTGTCATCAAAATTTCCTACCTGAACAACCACCCGTGTAAATTGCCATCGCAACACAGGCGGCGTGTCACACCTAGTTAGATGCGCAACACGTCATCCGATAACAAATGCTCATATATATATATGTAATAAATAAAAAATAAATAAAAAAATAAATATTAAATATATTTCCCGTTAACTCCAAATTTCCCATTTCTTCTAAATTCCTCCCTCCTTTGAGGTTGTCTCTTTTTTATATGTTGTCTCATTCTATAGCATGTAAGCATATCTCTGTCCCACTGTTCCAGTCCTTTGTTTTATATTTGTCTCCTTCTTATTATATTTGTAGCTCCTATGGTTAGCTTGGTATAGGCGAAACCAGTCGGTGATATATTAAAAAAAAATTAGAGGTTCAAAACAGAGCGTTTGTTTTATTTAAAAAGAACACATAATAATATATAGACGAAATCAATAATCCATAAACAAGAACAAGTTGTAAAAACGACCTATAGTCGTGCAGAAACCGTGCGTCATTGTGGAGTACTGGTTAGTGGTTCGGCGTTTCCCGGCGTTTTCCCCGCGTTGCAAAGACCATAACCCATCCGTAAAGATCACTGACGTTAGAATGAATAGACTTGCCTTATCGTACCACGACTAGAGGCAAAGGTCACGTGACACCAATTTTGGCACCAGTCTAGTTTACTGCCGTCCATCTTTCTGTCGCGCGATTTTGACGGCGGTAAGCAAATTATAAAACGTTTATAAAAGAATCAAACTAAATATTTTAAAAAAGTTCGGTTTTTGTAAACAAGTCGAACCTTTTAACCTATTTGATGTTTTACTTTAATTTGCGGCACGCCTAGCTCTCCCCCCTTGTTTTAGTATTTTCCCCTTGAATTTCAGGGAAACTGTATGTATTATATGTTTATTTAGATGTCACTATTGATTGTGTTTTCAAGTGGGATTTATAAATAAATAAGGTTCGTGTACGACTAAGATCAATCGTTAGTAGATTATTTAAATTAAAATTCTTTGATCCAATCTGTACACTTCGAATAATTTAATTATCATTAGCGAAATCTGTTATAAGATATGGAATTATAGCCTGGGGACATTCCCGAAAAACAAACATCAATCATGTTCAATCAGTGCAAAATTCATCGGTTAAATTATTAGCTCATAAAAGTTTATACGAACAAAGGCATAATATTCCATACTTTTATCAGAGTCTCAAATTTCTTTCAGTGAAATCAATAATGTGTATATTTCAAATAAATAAAAAATAAACAAAAAATTTGAAAAATTTCATTTCTACCATATTCATTAGGAAATTATTTGATTTAACGCTTTCCAAATACCACGTGAAGTTCATAAGTGATATTAATTGAATACCTTTATCAAACGATCCATTGGGTCCTATTAAAACCGTCTGTAAACTGTGAATTCGGCGTCCCTTGTATAAAGCATAGCTAGGCCATGACAAGTCCTACACAATAAATATTAATTTAGCCCATTCCAGTGGAGGGTCGTGCCCAGTGGCCTGATGCTGGGGCCTCCAGATTGTCCCGGTAATTGACGTAATATATTAACATTTAGTTGGTCACTGGACTTTTTGCTGAAAGGGATATCTGGTCAATTTATTTACTGTTGAAATATATTGTAAATATTAATTAGCTATTTTCTATTGTCCTTCTTGTGAAACTTCGCTTCAATGGCATTTTACGGTACGAAAAATTGATGTCAATCAAAAAAGAAGTAATAAATAATATTAGTTAGTTAGAAATTGTTTTTGTGTTTAATTTGTAGAACTCCGATTATTATTATTTTTTTAATATAATGTAAATCAAAATTGAATAATGTTATTATTAAGTTCTACAAGCATTTTTAGTTTTTTTAATTGTGACAGCTGTTTCGGCGTTCAAGACCATTTTCAAAGTGCGGTTAATCCACATTGTGACCACGTATTTATATGATTTTATTTACTCCCACCCAATTCTAATTTGTACGGGTTTTTAGAAATAATGATTTAGTATCGGTAAAACCGATTTAGTTAGAAAATAATTAAAAATCTCTATTCTATTAGTTAGTTAAAAACTAACAAAACTGTACTACTGTTTTATATTTATCAACTTGTTGATATTTTAATATTTCTTATAATATTATTTAATTGCTATTATGTAATTAGAGTCCTGTTATCACTATAAGAAAACTGTTCTACTGTTTTCATGTTTTAAAATTATTTATTTTTTTAACCGATGTACATTGATCATAACATGGTCAACCTCTGTATTATTATTGCGCTACTATTCGTATTATTTCTTTTATTGTTGTATTATATAATATTGTGGAACTAAACTCCCGTTGATAGGCTTAGCGGGTATAAATTTCCATTGCATGGAAATAAATTACACAATAAAAAAAAGAAAAAAAAGGGAAAAGCAACTCAGAAGCTGTATGGGGTAGGTTGGGCCTGTTGTTGATGGATGCCGTTGTGGCAGTCAAAGACAGGGACCCCTAGAGGCGCCTTATTATTAATAATAAATATTGTGATTTGATATATATTACTGTTTATTATGATTAGCGGAAGTTTAAGAAAGTTCCCATAAAAAAAATGAGAAGAGTGGCGAAGAAGAAAAGCCACTTACGTGAAATGAGCAGAAAATAAATACGATGAATGGTCGAGAGGATGACGAGAATAAGAAGGAAATGAAAAAAGTAACGCAGAGAAGAGAAAAAAAACTTTTCCCTGTGCAGTTTGTCATAAAGTGGCGGGAAGCCATTAGCAGCAAACGGAAAGGACGAGTTTGAATAGAGAACAAAGTTGAAAGCTAGCAAGATCAAAACGATCAATGAAAAAGGTGTAACGGCAAAATTTGTTTTGAAAGCCTATTGATCGTCCTTGGATTCATTTGAAATCTAACAAGTGCAAGAGGTTTGACATGTAGGCATAAAATCGGATTTTTATAAAATAAATTATAAATGACAAATAACTTCCCTGTTAAACAAATATGATAGTTTCCTTAATCATATATCTCCTTGATATCTGCCGTATTGATGCAATTTGGTATTTTGTCTTTTAAACAAATATGATGGTCTCCTTGATATCTGTCGTATTAGTGGAATTTGGTATTTCTGATGTTGTTGTCTTTTAAACAAATATGATGATCTCCTTGATATCTGCCGTATTGATGGAATTTGGTATTTCTGATGTTGTTGTCTTTTAAACAAATATGATGATCTCCTTGATATCTGCCGTATTGATGGAATCCTCACGAGACGGGGTGCTCCCTCATGTTAGAGAGGGTTCAGAAAAGGTTTTTGAGATTTCTTTACATGAGGGAGTACGGACTCTATCCGTGGCTTTATCCAACTAACTTTCTTCTGGGCATGCTTGGATTTCACTCCCTGCAGCTCAGAAGAGAGGGGTATGCCGCTACCCACCTTTTTAGACTACTGCGAGGCTCCATAGAGAATTCAGCTATTTTGGAACGCATAAGTCTTTATGTTCCTGATGACTATCTAAGACAGCGTCGTCATAGATTATTCTATCTTCCTACCTATAGAACCAACCTGCCAATGGTTCTCCCGGTGGGGAGGAGTATATTGCTCCTGAACAAAATCTCACAGGATATCGACATATTTTGCGTCAGAGAGGAAAGATTCAAAAGGGAAATTCTATTGATTCTTGAAAGAATCTCTTCTCATTGACGCGATCTTCACCACTGCCTGAATTTATTTAAATATCTCTGAATTTTTTTTTTTTTTTTAGTATATTTCTTCATTGTTTTACAAATATTAAATAAGTACCTGTAATTTCTCTTACGTATTAAATATAACATGTTTGTAATTGTATTAGAAATTAAATAAAAACATTATTATTATTATTATTATTATTATTATTAATTTGGTATTTCTGATCATGTTGTCTTTTAAACAAATATGATTATCTCCTTGATATCTGCCGTATTGATGGAATTTGGTATTTCGGATGTTGTTGTCTTTTAAACAAATATGATGATCTCCTTGATATCTGCCGTATTGATGGAATTTGGTATTTCTGATGTTGTTGTCTTTTAAACAAATATGATGATCTCCTTGATATCTGCCGTATTGATGGAATTTGGTATTTCTGATCATGTTGTCTTTTAAACAAATATGATTATCTCCTTGATATCTGCCGTATTGATGGAATTTGGTATTTCGGATGTTGTTGTCTTTTAAACAAATATGATGATCTCCTTGATATCTGCCGTATTGATGGAATTTGGTATTTTGTCTTTTAAACAAATATGATGGTCTCCTTGATATCTGCCGTATTGATGGAATTTGGTATTTCGGATGTTGTTGTCTTTTAAACAAATATGATGATCTCCTTGATATCTGCCGTATTGATGGAATTTGGTATTTCTGATGTTGTTGTCTTTTAAACAAATATGATGATCTCCTTGATATCTGCCGTATTGATGCAATTTGGTATTTTGTCTTTTAAACAAATATGATGGTCTCCTTGATATCTGCCGTATTAATGGAATTTGGTATTTCTGATGTTGTTGTCTTTTAAACAAATATGATGGTCTCTTTGATATCTGCCGTATTGATGGAATTTGGTATTTCTGATGTTGTTGTCTTTTAAACAAATATGATGATCTCCTTGATATCTGATGTTGTTGTCTTTTAAACAAATATGATGATCTCCTTGATATCTGCCGTATTGATGCAATTTGGTATTTTGTCTTTTAAACAAATATGATGGTCTCCTTGATATCTGCCGTATTAATGGAATTTGGTATTTCTGATGTTGTTGTCTTTTAAACAAATATGATGGTCTCTTTGATATCTGCCGTATTGATGGAATTTGGTATTTCTGATGTTGTTGTCTTTTAAACAAATATGATGGTCTCCTTGATATCTGCCGTATTGATGGAATTTGGTATTTCTGATGTTGTTGTCTTTTAAACAAATATGATGGTCTCCTTGATATCTGCCGTATTAATGGAATTTGGTATTTCTGATGTTGTTGTCTTTTAAACAAATATGATGGTCTCCTTGATATCTGCCGTATTGATGGAATTTGGTATTGATTGTCTCCTTGATATCTGCCGTAGGTATTGATGCAATTTTGCTCTTTCTTATGTTTGTCTCCTTGATTATTTAAGTGCTACTATTGTATTAAGAGTCTATTCTCACCGTAACAAAACTTTACTACTGTCTTTGTATTTCTCGAGTGTGATGATACTAGCTGATATTTTGATATTCTTATTTGATTGCTATTACGTAATTGTAGTCTGTTATCACTACAATAAAACTGTTCTACTGCTTCCATATTTCAAACATATTTTTTTAGTGTACATTGATCTCAACATGCATATACATATACTGTTCTATTATTGCACTACTATTTGTATGACTATTTTTATTTATTGTTGTACTCGTATTATATAATATTTTTAAACTAAATTGCTACTGACCAGCTACTTACAGTAGCTTAGCGGGTACAAATTCCCATCGTATGAAAATAGACCAGTAAATTAGTTGACTGCGAAGTATTTTAAATCAGGAAATCCGTAAATAGTAATTACAGCATGATCAAAAAGCAATTAAATTTAACGAATAGTACTATTTCTAATGAGGTGTCCGTAAACCACCCTGGTTCCCCCTCACGCCCAGCCAATTACCTAGTCATATTTTCGTGTGACCCACACACCATTACAGTTATGTTGGTAGTTAACTTTTGTCCTGAAAAAGGAAAGATTTTTGGAAATATTCTGTGATTATTAGTACGAGTATTTATTTGATATTATTCTCATATTACAATTTTTTTACGGCTGACAGCATTATGTTGTTTGACTTTTCTCCTCCTTGAGTTAACGTATCGGACAAACATGAATCATAATATTTCCGGAAGTGATCGATGTAGTCCACTAACTACCTTAACACGGTTCCATTGTTTCACAAATATACTAGCTGTTTTCTACATCCTATCCACTTAGAAAAGATGTCCGAAACGTTTATTCTAGAAAAAGTCAAAAGATACGAGATAGTTGGTTTAATTTAATCTAATTATGGCAACCCAAAATGTAATTGCTTTATACGAATAAGAATAGCGATACATTTTGTATTTATGTCTGAATTACAGGAACATCAGTCAATAGCATTGATCTCTACAAATGAATAATGCATGTTTGAATAAGCTTTTGTTGATTCCAGTCGATACAACCGGCGAAGTGTCGGATCGACACAAAAATACAATGCACAATAATCACCCAGCTTTTCATGTCAACCGCGGCTCAGAATTCTGGGAAATGCAGGAGCCAGGAGCTCAGCAGTCAACAGAGGTAGAGGTTGAATGAGGGTGGAATCACAAAGGATAAAGCTATTACTGAAGGGCGTGCTGACTTTTGGAAATTGTGTCTGTTGATGTTGGAAAGGAAATACATAAATAGGAGAGATTAGATTTTACAATAACAACAATCGTTATGGTTAGCGCGGTGTTTGCGATATCCTGGAAATATTGAACATAGGTAGTTCAGCTTTGAACTATTGCTTGGAAGGTGGTTTGAGTTTTTTTCAGAAACGAATATTACTATTTACATCAACGACTTTTCTACGACATTAACGTTTTTTCTTGAGTTTTGTTATTTTTTATTACTTTCGCGAGCAAGTCTGATAAAAAAATTACTCACGAACCTGCGTACTGAGGCATATAGTGCAGATTACGCTTGCAATAAGGTAATACTAGAAGTTAAGTAGCTACCATGTACGAATACGAAGCCAATCGTACCCGACTTCACCCGGGTTTTGCTGCCGGTTATATCGTATCCTTAAACAATAGATCACGATTACATTAAATTATTTTAATTTGCCCCTGTATGTGATGCCCTAAACATCACTTCGTAGTTTGCTAAATCGAGCAATACTATACATGATTTGCATGTAAATTTTACAAGGATAGTTAGAAAAATGTATAAGGTTTCAAACGATAAATATCCTCAAACTGTAATCGTTTAAATCCTATGAAATATATACCAAAATGTCTGAAAATGGGTGCATTCGAAAACCAGTCACGGTATTATGAGCGTTTTACCTAAACATCCCGTGTAGAATTTAAATATTTTATTTTTTATTTTTTATATGAATACCGCGCAAGAGTCCCAAACTGCTCCCAACCGTCTGGAGCTAGTGAGACTATGGCATTCCCAATTGGGGAATGTTGTGAGGCTGAAGGTATTGGGGAGGGGAAGGAGAAGGGGGAGAGGAAGGTGGGGAAAAGGGGAAATACCTGGTTATTCAGATCTGGTCACCAAACACGGCTAAAAGCCATTTCAATTCTGAATGGTGGTCTTTCACCACGGCGATACTGAGAGTATCTTCCACATATAAATCATTTGTAGCATTTCTTGGATTAGCAGAATACAAAGGGTGTATTTTTGGGTTCTGACAGTTAAATTGACTACGATTCAGTCATTCATGGCATATTGGGCGACTGTTATAGTTTCTTGCATCAGAAATATTTACATAATTAAAAAGTAAACAATATATTATGCATTGTATTCCCGAAGCTAAGAAACTCATTGTAGGATCACATGCAGAATCTGCAGTACAGTTTTTAGAAACAAACTTAATATTTAAAATACATAATTAACATTCACAGTACATTAGCATTTACATCACATAATTTGCATTTGTAATAAAGACATATCACTGGAATATTATAATATAAGTGTACAGATACACTTATTATAAAGAAACATATCACTCGTACATTATATACTTATACTTATTTCAGAGACACATCACAGCATTAATCCTTAAGGTATTCTTTCAAATAATAGAGTTTAAGCATCTTAATTTGAGACCTTTCACATTGGCTTGCATTTTTAATATCGTTAATAGTTATAAAGATAAATTTTAGCAAGACAGACATAAATTCACGATAGAATTATAGTATTTCCAGATCCGACGAGAACATACGGAAAAAGTATCGATGTTTTTCGACCCCCGAGGGTTGAAAATAATATTATTTTTAGATTCCTTTGCAAGATCCGACGATCTTTAGTATTGAAGGAAGGGCTGCCAAGAGTGCCAAGGGCGAAGTCGCATTTATTTAAGATTAAGGGAGGGGGGATGTCTTGTAGTTATAGTTTATGAAACTGCGGCATATTACACGGAGTGAAAGGGAAAGCTCTGCGGTGAAGCGATAAAATGGCGGCCGCAAATTGTTTGGAGGGGTGTCGGGGGCAATTTAAAGTAAATTGTTATTAACATTGTCAACGAAATGAGAGCTATGAAGTCTTATGTCAATGAAGAATATGGCGGAGGGACGGGTTTTACACAGCGTGCAAATTCTCTATTTCGAGGGTTGCATGAACATGGAATTACCACATTTAATGCACAGTAGGAAAGCAGTAACAAAACCAAGATCATTAAATTTAATATACTTCACCGATTTTAATTTCGTACAGCAATTGCAGGAAGGTTATTTTGGACCCATTGCCTCTGAAGGCTTCGGTGGGTAATCTATCTTTCTATTATAAAACGAAGAATGTGTAGGGCGGGCGGTGTTTGTTTGTTTGTTTGTTTGTTTTGTATACAAATCTACAGTTTTATTCGGAGCTTGATGACATTTTGCACACTTATTTAGTTGTTGTATTTCATGAAGGCTATCTATTTTATCTATGGACCTACTGAGATGTGTTTTGCACCTGTGTGACTATTGTAATTAACTAAATATATAAAAGCTCATATAGGGCGTATATAATATAATAAATACATAAGATATGGAAAAACCACCCCCATATCCCTTTCCCACCCCATAAAGCAGAATTTACTATACTTCTTGATGAAATATCGCACAATTGACGTTCAAAATAAAAGGCAAACTACCGGGTAGGGGTAGAGGGAACATATCACACCCTCATCCTAATCCCGGGCAACGTCGGGTACTTGGTAGTATGTTATATTATAATGTTAACGGAGGATCAAATCTAGTTACCCATGGGATACTTTTCGATTTCAAATATTAAGAAAGGGACGCTTAGATGGTTTGGGCATGTAGAGCGAGTGAACGAAGAAAGGAGTGTAAGGAGAATATATGACGCGAATTTGAATGGAAGAAGAAGCCGGGGACGTTCGAGGGAGATATGGCACGATCAAGTGAATCAAATACTTGAGTCGGGCCATGTCAGAAGTAGGAATAACAGAAGAGAATGCATGAAACGTTGTATGAATGTGAATGAAGCGAGAAGTGTATGCCAAGATCAAGTTGTTTGGCGGTCCGTCCTTTCTGCCTACGTGGTGGTTAGTTAGTTAGTTAGTTGTTTTTATTATTATTACTAGTAAGGCTTTTGTTTACTGAGAATTTGGTTCGAACAGAATTTGCTCCCAATAGAGTGACGTTTAGGTGGTATTTAATTAATTCTTTTCATTTGCCTCAAACATCGAAAAATATTTGAACCGTATTAACGTTTTCTAGAAGATCTGTACCAATAACAATCATAATACGCTGTCAGATAACTAGTCTAGACTTTTTTATATGGTGTCAAGATAGCAAGTTACAACTAAACATAAGTAAATATCAAATCATGAAGTTTTACCGAATAATTACTACAATAATTTTTGATTATTCAATTAGTAATGTTTCGTTAGTTTCTGTCTCTGAAATTAATGACTTGGGTATATGGTTTGATGAGAAACTCAATTTTATTAAGCGTATAGAAAAAATATCCAATAAAGCTTGAAAACGTTGGGCTTTATTTTAAGAGTATCACGTGACTTTAATAATATCAATACTATAAAAACATTGTACATGTCACTATTAAGGAGTCGTATCGAATAAAATTCCACAGTTTATGTAGTTTATTCACACTCTATTGAAAGAATCCAACGTAAATTTCAGAATAGGTATTCCTAGAGAACGTACAGACTACGATTATATACTTTATTCATTAAATTTAGTAAAATTATCTGAACGTAGAATTATTTGCGATTTAACAGTGTGTTTAAGATTGTTAATTCAATGTTTTATACCTCTGAACTGCTATATTTGATTGCTTTTCATAGGACAAGATAGAACCTACCATTTTACTGTGACAATAAATACCATTATAATGTGGAAATAATATTCAACGTCGCAATATTATTCCGCTATGCGATGGATTCAACATGTGGGGAACGAATACTTGGATGTTGTTGATATATTTGGCACATCCATGTTGCAGTATAAGCATGCATTAGTACTTTTTTTTTATATTTCGAGTAGAGTTAGCTTATTTAAAACTATTTAACTCTGGTTAAAAGCCTCAACTTATGTTGTTTCTTTTTATGTTAACTATTATAATACATATGTACCTTTTCATTGTTATTTGTAAATGTCCATATAAAAGCCTATAATGGGCGTAAATAAATACATGATATATATACCAAATCCAGTGTAGACACTTGACTTACAAGAAAAAGAAAAGTAATTCGAACATCGGTGGTGTCATTACTGGGAATACTTGCTGGGGGCAAGCTACCGCAGTAACCATCCCCTGACCACCGGAATGAGGGGAGAAGGTACTCGCACTGCCTACTGCGGCGGATATTGGGGTGGAATTAGACGGACGATGTGAATAATGGATGGTATTCGTGCCAGGACGGCAGACGGAGCGTGGGTACCCCAGGAAGAACAGGATTTAATAAACTACCAATATGGATCAATTAAAGAGGAATGCATGTGTATTGGTGAGTGTAATTTCATGGGAGAATTAGTTGTGTTTTTTCTGGAAGGAGTTCATAAGAAGTTGAATTATTTGTCTGATTAAATTTCTAAGTAATGAAGATAATAACGGTGATAGAATCAGAATGTTTCAATTCTTTATTATATTTAATATGTTATTAACTATTTTCTGTAGCATAAAATTGTTATTAATGAAAGGTTAATTTAGCAATTATCTTGGAACCTGAAAAAGTTGCGGTATTTTGGTGAAATTCGCGTTATTTTTGGAAAATGGTATTATTTGTTTTTAACAAAAACGGTGGTACTTTGCAACAAAAGTAGTATTATGTTTAGCGATGATGGTGGAAGTTACTGTACCAGCTCAATATTTTCGAAGACTCAAAAGTACAGTTCAATATTTTCGAAGACTCAAAAGTACAACTCAATATTTTCGAAGACTCAAAAGTACAGCTCAATATTTTCGAAGACTCAAAAGTACAGCTCAATATTTTCGAAGACTCAAAAGTACAGCTCAATATTTTCGAAGACTCAAAAGTACAGTTTAATATTTTCGAAGACTCAAAAGTACAACTCAATATTTTCGAAGACGAACTCGATTGAACGACGGCTCATTTAAGAGCCGGCACATATTAAAAGCCGACTCCCAGCTCATGAGCTCATATCCCAGTTCATACGGCTCCCAGCTCCCAGCTAGAGATATTGAAAGAAGGGTGAAAGCAGGAAACTCCATTAACGGATGACTGAACGCGGTTGGCACTAACATAAAGTTGTCTAAAGAAGCGAAGCTAGCAGTCCGCAACTGAGTGCTGATACCAACCCTGAGGTATGGCAGTGAGGCATGGAACTGGCAGAGGAAGGGTGGAAGTAAACGGAATGCTGTAGAAATGAGATTTCCGAGGCGAATGCGTGGTAAAACCATGTATGATCATGTGAAAATTGTTGAGATTCGTAAAAGTAAAATTAATAAGAAATATTTTTTATTTTTTATTTTTAATATATTTTTTTCAGAATAAGCATTGTGGATTGACATGATGTATTAAATAAGAAGACACTTCGTTTTTAATCCACTTTCATTTTTTATTTATTACAGGAAAAATTTTAATTAACTGTAAAGATAAAGAAAATAATTTAAGCCACTCTGGAATTTATAAACTCATATGTGATGATTGTCCTTCCTTTTATATAGGTAAAACCGCCCGTAATTTTAATGTTAGAATCAAAGAACACATACGATGTTTGAATAGTGTAGGTTTTTCGGCATTTTCAGAACATTTGATAAGTTCTAATCACTCTTTTGAACAAACTACGGGAATAAATATTCTACACAAAAATGGAGTAGGCCTACGGCTAATAATAATAATAATCGGATCATTTCTATAGCACCGCTTTTGTGAAAAATCACCTCAGGGGCGCTGTACAAATATTACTTCCTATTCTTATAACTAACTAACTAACTAACTAACCATCACGCCGTTTCCCCGCAGGGGTAGGCAGAGAGGACGGACCGCCAAACAACTCGATCTTGGCATACACTTTTTGCTTCATTCACATTCATACAACGCCATATTCATATTCTTATATTATTTTTATATTACGTCTATTCTACGAATTTATTATTATTTTTTATTTTTTTTACATTTATTTTCTCTTTTTGGACAGGCTATCATTACACATTATTTATAGACCATATAGGTGCAGTTAAATTATCAAAACTAAATTTTATGTTAAATTGAAAGAAAAAAAAAGAAGCTAACATCTTAGAAGCCCTTGAAAAAAAAATCAGTAATAAATAATAATAGCCATCTACTAAATAACCAAAAAAAATTAACTTATAGTCCCATTTTAGACCTATTTCCGTTCCCCTCCAACTCTCCCTCCCAACAAACAAGCCACCACCGTAATTGACGTTCTGTTACCTTCTTTGTCTTTGATGGTTTTTCCCATCGTACACGTAATCAGGCATTTTGTATTGTATGTTTTTATTGTTATATTGTTGTCTCCCTCTTAATATTGTTTCTCTCTTTCCCCATTTTTACCCTATATATTCAGCACACTCCTGTTATTTAATTAGTATGTTCTATGTCCTGAAAACGATTCGGCAGAATCGAAACTAGTCGACAAATAAAAAAAATAAAAAAGTGGATTAAAAACAAAGTGTCTTTTTATTTAATACAAGAAATATTTTGTTTACACCAGTGTTTAACACATAAAGTGCCATTTACCTAAGTGTTTATATTTATTATTAAATCTGAAACTGACACGTAATCGCACTGTTTTCCTATCAGAACACAATAATGCAATATAAAATGCAGTATCCACGACAAGCTTGCATACCGCCATAAGATAGGACCGACAGATAAGAGAATTGTCTGGATTGCATGTCACATGTCCCATTAGTCGTACCTCCTCACCGACATGCGTGATGACGTGACACATGACCATCCGTAATAGCTGAGATGGAAGATTACATACTACACACTGCACACTACATGGTACACAATACACACTGCAATACATATGGCTGCACAGATTGCTGACTGCACTGTTGTGAAAATATTGATTGGGTATGTAAAACTCATTATAAACATCAACAAAAATTGATTAAAGTAGGTAAGTAATTAATAAAAAAATATTAAAAAACATTGAGTAACAAATTAACATTAGAAATAAAAAAATATATATATTTTATTATTAACATTAATATGAAAATAAATTCAAGAGACGGTTATTTCAAAAAAATATTTGATTATTAATTATATTTAATTAACTACTAACGTATTTAATTCACTACTGAGATCTAAAATTTCAAACTTGTCTAATTGTAAACCGGTTGTATTTGTATGTAAATTTTTTAAACCTTTATTTATATCAAAAGAATGATGGTTTCTAAAATATGATTGGCAAATTCAGAATAGTCGTTATTATTTAAACACCTTAGGTATTCCTTAACTCTAATACAATTTTTTTTCATGGTCAAAATTATAAAGTTAAACGTTCTAAACCTTTTAAAGATTGAAATGAAACCATGTTTACGCGAATTACATGGTGAAATATTCTAGTTTTGATGTGATTTATTTCGCAAGCTCTTATTAAAAGTGGGAGTGACGTTGACACAGAGGTAATTATCCGCCTTTTTTTTTTGTTTGTTTTGTTTGAAAATAATTTAACAGAGGAAATTCTATACCTACAAGTACAAAATATATATGTATATAATTTTAGTTCTACGAAATAAATATGGGTTATGAATATACGCGCGGGCTAATTAATGTAAGTATCAAGTTTTCAGGGTCGTTTAGTTTCTGTATATTAGACCAAGTAAAATTGCAATTGAACGGCTGGAGTTATCGCAAAGAATGGCTGGTCTGCTGGCCTTAGCCGATGGAATTACTCGCCACATCAATTCAACCGCTTCATTTATGGATATTACAAGCCAATTACGGGATATTACGTAAAAATTACACATTTTTTGAAAAGCAAAATTGCATGAAAGAAGCTGACGATAATTATCGCGTTAGTAAAATTGTACTAATTAAAAGAGGTACCAACAGATGGCACTGATTGCCACATTTGTGATTTGTAACAAAAGGCATGGCCTTTTTCAACACCAAAACAAATGAGTCTTCCCTCGAATGCGCATTGCTCACACATGTACAATTTTTAGTGTAGAACACAGTCAACACTTGAATATGGCATTGCGTCATTTTGTATACGTAATCAGTTCCAACATTTGACACGTTGTAGAGCGTTCGGTTGGGCTTACGCGGCGCTGCGATTCGTAGCTGGAATTTCGCGCGTATTTTTGAAAGTATAAACTTTATAATCTCTATACATAAAAATGAACGTTTGTCTATCTACCTGTCCTCGATTTTCTCGAAAATTACTTGGCCGGTTTCGCCGAAAATAGCACAGTTTGTTCTAATTAGTGCCGGGAAGGTTAAGAGAGTAGTTTGAATGAGATCCAATATGAAAAACTGTTGCTATAACGTTTTAAAATTAGTATGAAAAACATTAAACCCGCCGTGTTGTATTGAGGTTAGTCCATAGGTATACCACTCTGGTTAGCCACAGATTACATATTAAAAAAGAAGGTTTATTTGGGTAGACATCGTCAAAATGGAAAACACAAGTAGGTACCTACTTATGAACTTTTTTATTTAGATATATTTTGAAACAATAAATGTTTGGAAAGAAATAAAAATGTCAAATTGTTTCTTTGTTTAGAGATATTAATAGTCGTCACAAGGCATTACTGTCGTTGTCAAATCAATAATGGCACCCAAAAGACAAGCAAGAATTCGTAACTTTATTACAAGAAAATAGATAATCCCGAGCAAGGCCGGGTACACATCAGCTAGTCATTTATATTTTTATTCGAGTATGTCAGGGTAGGCAGTCCCTATGTGCCTATATGGAAAGCTCGATTCTGAGTAGGTGATTTTCAAATAATGTCAGGTTTGAATTTGATTGCATGGCTAATAGAGCAATTAGTTTGGGTTACACACTCTGGCTCCTTTATTTATTTATATTATATACGCCCTATATGGTCTTTTACGTATTTAGTTAATTATATAGATAAAATAGATAGCCTTCATGAAATACAACAACTAAATATTTCAGTTGTCTCACGAACAAATACAGGAATAACATAGTGTAAGTACCATTCCAAATAATTAGCTACAGAAGCGAATATTCGAAATATACCTCACATTCACTGATACTTATACTCTAGACACTTATTTTAATAATTGTTGAGGATGTATGCAATAATCGTCTGTTTGTATTTGTATTCCCAGCAGTTGAACATATCTACTATGTCTGAAAATGTATTACCTTCTGCGTGAAGTCTAGGTAAAAGAGAATTTTTGAATGACTCAGTCCTGATATTATTGTTACAATTGAATAAAATTTTAGATCGAGTATTTCTAGTTGGAATATTAAATTTAATTAAGTTGACTATATGAGGGCTGTCCATAAAACGATTAACAATTTTAAAAATAAAAGTTAGGTAAGAAACAAGTCTTCGATCTGAGAGTTTTAATAATTTTAGTTTTTTTATTAAGTAATTGTAATTTATAGTTTCAATAGGTAAACCAAGTTTATGGTTAACATATCTTAGAAACTTATGTCGAACTTTTTCAATGGAGTCGGAGTGAATTTTATAGTGAGGGGATCATATAATTTTATATGATGGGGACATGAATTTATTGGAACACAGGGGGTTTGTTTGAGCAGTTTATACTTTGTTCGGACACTTTTCATACCGGGCGAATTCATTGTTTGATTTGTTCTTATGATTTGCTGGCCGGGGTAAAACCGTATTGCTAGGCTCCAGATGAATAATGTCAGGTTATTCGTAACCCGGAAATGTTTGTCCATAAACAATCAAAAGAATATTTCAGAGCGAACACTGCCTAAATAACATATCTTCCAAGTCTTCATAGTTTTTTCGAATGGCTTTGGGCAAGAACTCTGTAGCAGCCAGTAATTTGCTGCGTTACTTTCGCTAAAGTAAACCTTTTTATAAATTTCGCCAAAAACGTGGGAAGTTTCGTGATTTATCACTGTTTTGGCGGGAGGAATCTTAAAAATGGTGACCATTTTTCTCGCATTTATTTTAAGCCTAGCAAATTAGATCAATAAAATTACTCTATATAACTATGTACTTCGTTCAAAAAAAAAACAGCGTTTTATTTTTGAAAGTGGACAATAATTTAAATTTATAACTTTATAATTTCTATATATAAAAACGAACGTTTGTTTATTTATCTGTCCTCGATTGTCTCGAAAATTACTTGACCGGTTTCGCCGAACATAGCACAGTTTGTTCTAATTGGCAGGGAAGGTTAAGAGAGTAGTTTGAATGAAATCCAATATGTAAAACTGTTGCTATAACGTTTTAAAATTAGTATGAAAAACATTAAACCCGACGTGTCGTATCGAGGTTAGCCAATAGATATACCACTCTGGTTAGCGACAGATTAAAAATCAACATCAAAAGAGCGTTACGGAGTATTAGTCATTATGTAAGTATTCTGCAAAAGGAATATAAAAAATGTGGTGATAGGAGTAGGGGTAGCTGTAGGGATAGGTGTGGTAATAATAAAATCAATTTAAACAATTATATTATTGCCACCTTAAAAATAGACGTAGTTTACTAGAATTCACAACCGTAAAACTTTACTTCAAATAATGTATAATCCCGAGCAACGCCGGGTACACGTCGGCTAGTAAAAGCGTTTCAATTATCATTTATTAAAAAATAGCGTCGTTTTATACGCTTTACACAAAAATTCCATGGTACTATTATTAAATTCGGTTCTCCGTCTTATTATGCAGCCAAGATATTTAGGCCGTATCACCTGCCGACCAGGTGCAGAGATAAGGGATGAAGAAGGACGAGGAGATTAAGTATGTAGTATTGTTTGTTCAGAGGGGAAGACTTACCGGTGGCTTTCTCTTGTCTGGCGATTGCATCGGGTAAGACCCGACCCCTGTGTTTGCACGGTGCAGTGTGATGCCCACCAAACTGGTTTATCGGTCAACTTTGAAAACTGCAGATTTATTTTAAAGGTGAACGTAGGTTAGTAACAGTGGCGGTTTTCTTAAACACGCGTTAGTGCAGTGAACTACCAAAAAAGATAAGAAAATAAAACAAACATGTATCATAATTTTACTACACTTTAAACAATGCGCCATTTAAATTCGGTGCTAAAAAATCCACCGGTCCGTATAATCTTACAGTATCAATATCCTAGAGTCCTATGTTAATCGACGTATAACGCGAATAGTAGAGATGGTAATTTCCCCTTATACCCAAAAGAGTCTGCAATTCAATTCGTACCACGATGAAAATACTGTGTCCTTTTTAGTGTGTTAAAAACTGTTCAATTTTATGAGCGCGGGGGAGTGTAATGTCAAAAATACACCAAAAACCGGTGGCAGCGGGTGTTAATGTGCTGGTAGGTAATACTGTTCCGAGAGCAAGCTCGAAATGAATTCTACTATGGGGCTTTCTGTTTTAAGCAATAGTTCATACATTGTCATTCTCGTGGCGCTTCGGAGGTCAGTCATGAGTCAGAATAACAGAATAGTATGTATGGGACGATGTATAAATGTGAATGAAGCAAGGAGGGTGTGTGCCAAGACCGAGTTTGGTCTTGGCACAGGGTTATACAGGGGTTACAGGTGAAGGTTATTTAGTTAGTAAGTACCACCGTCTTAGTACAGTAGGGAGCAGTTGGGACTGTTGTGTTGTATTCACACAAAAAATAGTAAAAAAATGTTTGTGTCGCATTTAGTTACTACCCAGCTTCGCCCGTGTTCTTATGTTCTTTTTTCACATAACGTATTTTATTTTATTTAAATACCTGTTTACTTAGTTTTTGAAAGCAGGATGAACATTTCAAAGTTACATAGCTCACGATGTAAAAATAGTTTCGAAATGAAAACAGTTATCTAGACCTATAAATTACAGAAAGAAAAGCTATGCAAATTTCACGACGCTAGAGCTCATCTTCGGAGGTTTTTTCTGTTTCTAACAGATCTACGAACCAGCGGCGCGCAGTCCATAAATACTGAAAAGCTGTGTCTACCCTAAGAAAAACGAACCATCAAAAGAATTTATAATACACAAAAAATACGACGTATTTTTTTCGTCAATTTGGTAGGAACTTGTACTCTGATGTATTCAATTGGTCACAACAATCAGTGGAAGATGATAGTAGGTTGGTTTCAAATATCAATTCACAATTCATACCCAAACTTTGAGTCGTTTGGCGGTCCGTCCTCTCTGCCTACCCCTTTTTTATTTTTTTATGTGATACCACACAAGAGTCGCAGCTGCTCCCAACCGTCTGGAGCCAGTGAGACTATGGCATCCCCAATTGGTATGTTGTGAGGCTGAAGAAGGGAAGGAGATGGGGAAGAGGAATAATTAAATTAAAAAAATACATTGTTAAATAACACAATTTAATCAAATGAAATTTACTGGCGTACGCTGAGATTTGCAACCGCGACCTCCGGATTCGTAGCCATGGAACGTGACTACTCAACCACGGAGATCTTCTGCGGGAAAACCGCGTGATGATCAGTTTAGTTACCCAAACTTGAAAAATCACACATGGCCTGCCTTTGGTCACAGAGCAAAGAGCAATCCACGTCACAGCTATGAACAGACCTCTCTGTTTCTACCCTTCTAGAAGTAACGATTTTGGAATTTACGAAATCCTCACAGAAATCAACACTAGTCAATGTTGTGAATTTTATAATGTTAGCTGGTTGAACTCGTCACAATGCAATCATTTTTCACTATTTCCTCTTCATTACAATCTTCTCACAGAAGGTTGCTTAGTTACCTACACGGGTACAATAAAATTACAACAATGATTGTATTATTATGTAATGGTTGCATCACGGCGAACGGGCGGCCATGTTTCACATTTGTGCGGTGTAAAATAACGGCCGCAAAGTGCCCCACGCTTTCGGAGGTTAATTAAGTCACCGTGCCTCGGCAATAACAACATAATACGGCCGGAGATGGGAAGAGGGGCGGGCCATTGGTCATTCCACCTTCTACAGCCGAGATACAGTACGGGAGTACGATTACCCAATGCTGAAGCTGCGCTCCCGGGGTTTCGAGATGCCGACAATTCGATTACCGGTCGATGCGAATTAAACCTATTAGGCTTACATTTTAGTTCAATCGTAATTTAATTTAATTATATTGGGAACATTAACTTTTTTTTTATAAAGTTGTGAATTCTTGCTTGTCGTTTGGGTGCCATACTTGATTTGACAGCCATTGTGACGACTCTATTTCTAAACAACAAAGAATCATTCATTTGAAAATTATATTTCATTCCAAACAGCTATTTTTATAAAGTTCTTAAGTAGGTAACTACTCGTGTTATCCCATTTTGAAAATATTCTACCCAGACAAACCTTCCTGTTTTGAATATGTAATCTGTGGCTAACCAGAGTGGTATATCTATGGGACAACCTCAATACAACGTGGCGGGTTCAATGTTTTGCATACTAATTTTAGTTTTATATGTTGGATTTCATTCAAACTGCTCTTTAAACCTTCCCGCCACTAATAAGAACAAACTGTGCTATTTTCAGCGAAATCGGTCTAGTAATTTTCGAGAAAATCGAGAATAGATAATGATTAAGTTGCAAGCCCGATAGTCAATGTTCACCTCATGCAAAAATGGAAGATGTTCAATTAATAATAATTGATTTACTTTATAAATATTATATACAAACGAATTAATGATCTTAATTTAACGTTCATAAATAAAATGCGAAAATCTAAACAATACAATTCTTAAAAATAATTCACGAATTTAGCATTTTACATTTTCATGTCATTATAAAACAATCAATTCTCCAGTCCTAAAAATTATAAATATTTCAAATATATACCAACTCTTCTTATGCCTCCAATATCCTAATAAATGTAACATCAATAGAAAAGGAGGATAAAATAACAACTGTAAAAATCATATCATCTCTAAGATTAAATTTTCTAATAAAACTGTGTTCACGTGAAGCGACCTGCCAGGTAAATATGTTTTTCTATATCTGTTTGTACATAATTAGATAGAGAATAGGAAGTAATATTTGTACAGCGCCCTTGGGGTGATTTTTTACAAAAAACGGCGCTATACAAATCATTCAATTATTACTATTAAGAAAAACCTGCCATCATCAAAAGCGGGGAAAACGTAATTTAACTGTAAGCACATCACATCATAAAGAATTTTAATTATCACAATCATTTTCCAGGTAAAATCACATCAGGAAAACAAAATTGTGTGGGGGTAAATAAAATCAAATAAGTCGTCGCAATACGGCCTAACCAGTTTGAAAATGGCTTTGAACGCCGAAACAGCTTGTCCAGTAATAAAAACTGAAATATTTGCAGAACTTAATAATAAAGTATTATTAATATTTATATTATTAAGTTTGATTTCCTTTAAATTAAAATATATATACAAGTATAAGTTGAACGAATTAAACATTACTGCTAGTTCTTCGGTGTACCTTCCATTGAAATATCGCTACAAGAATTTACACAACATAACCACCCGACATCTGCGTTCTAAATCCATCCGTTAGGGAAATCAATCGACGGACTGGCATTTTTCTCAGGGGTCAAGAGAACCTCGATTGAAGTTGTGAACATTCTCAGTCTAAAAATGATGAGAGAAGTAATATTTTATTTAACTTAGCCTTCGCCCAGTTATGATGGTGAACGCAGCCGTCAGAGTAATTAAAAGTCAACGAACCATAGTTTCTGCCATCGCGGCAAATATCACTGGGAAATTGTGACCGTCCATTGCTAAGCATCCCTTTACCCTCACGTACCGAGCCTGGCACTCGTGATGATGTAAACAAATTTCATCCCCTGTCCGGCAAAATTAATATCGTCCCATTTACAAGCCTCTTTTATGCTTCGGTCCCTGGACATTGCACCTTTTTGGAATAATTAATGCTAGTCATGGTTTCATATACACGCATACCCACATACCTCCAAAATATCTACCAGGGTTTTAACGTTAACACAAGAATGTTATTCAAATATTTCAAAGTCCTTGTCGTGAATGCTGAGCAGCTTTATCTTGGTTATTGTCCGTAAAGACATCATAATTTAGTGACTCGTGTTTTTTTAAATTGTGTTTTTTAACATTTATTTGCAGTTTGCATAATATAACGGGTAATTATTATTAAACGGGGAATTGAAAGCACAAGCTTTCTTGCGCTTCAAGACAACGTGATCATATAAAAGAAGAAATCTTAAAAAATCGCGTTTGTGATAATGAGAAATTTTACGCAAAATTCACACTTTTAGGGGAAATAACCGCGATTTTTAGTATTTTGTACGTGATATTCGTGTGATTTAAAATAAGAAAATAATTTTGTACGTTCTAAATATTTATTTTTCTATAGTTTTGACAAGCTTGAATGGCTATAAAATGGAACACAGTTTATTTCATGTAGGAAACGCAGCGAATTGTCATTGTTTTTTCGATTAAAATTAAAAACGATAAAAAAAAAAACATCATTTTTGTTGCACAATACCAAAAAGGGAAGACAACACAACATTTATTGCAAAATATCACCTGTTTTGCTGAAAAATTACGCGAATTTATAAAAAAAAGAAACATTAATTTCAAGAAAATAACGCGAATTTCACCGAAAGATAACACCGATTTTCCCAAAAAATAACGCAAATTTTTAAGGTTTCTATATATAGGTACATTTCAAGCTACTTATGCACAGCGGTGGGCGTGATCGAAAACAAAAAAAAACAACGAACAATGCGTCGAACAGCTCAATGAATATTGTCGGTGCCTATGTTTTTCCCTACGATGAAAACTGAAAATTATTTGGCGAAAGCATCAAAATCCACAAAATGCATGTGTGTTGGTTTAGTGTAATTTATTCCGGTGGTTAATCCTTTTGTTATTGATATGACGAAGTCTCGTTCCATACTTAGCACGATATGAGAGGTTTTGGTGGAATTATTGAGCATAGATTATGCCATTTGATCGATGCTAAAATCCGCTATACCCAAAGGGCGGTGGTGGCAAAAAAAAAAACAATTGCGGAGAGGTGAAACTTTCGAAACATTTTCCAACATATTCGGTATTTTATTTTTACTTTTCGATAGATAATGAAATACTCATTTCAATTATGAAAATAGCTAAGAACATGGCATGTCAATAAGTGTCGCAGTGTCATAAATGAATTTATTTATTAATATCCATACATTATACAGTATCAGCACAAGGTATTTTAAAAGTATAGTAAACCTCACTAGGAGAACCGTGGAAGTGTAAAATGATATACAAGTATATGAATTAAATAATATGTTTTGTATTCACCAATTTATTAATATACAGATATCTATATCTACATGTTTCGAAAGCGATGCTTTCTTCATCAGGAGTATATAGAATAGTAAAAATAATAACGTCAAGTTTATAAAAATTAGAACACAATAATGTAAGAATGAACAAATTATAAACATAAACAAAAATTGATTAAAGTAGGTAAGTAATTAATCAAAAATGTTAACAAAATATTATTATAAAGCATTGAATAACAAATAAATATTACAAATTAAAAAATATTATTAATAAATTAAAATAATTTAAAGACATCATTTTTTTTTAAATATTTCATTATTTATTAAATTTAATTCAATATTAAAGCTTTTTCTGATTTCTAAAATTTCAAATTTGTCTAATTGTAAACCGGTTGTATCTGTATGTAAACCTTTATTTATATCAAATCAAACGAATGATTGGTTTCAAAAATATGATTTGCAAATTCAGAATAGTTGTTATTATTTAAACATCT